>WNWK01019888.1:0-36902 GCA_009830355.1 Cherax destructor | reverse complement strand
TTTGTGTGTGTATGTGTGTGTGTATGTTTTATGTGTTTTGTGTGTGTATCACCTAATTGTACTCCCCTAATTGTGGTTGCGGGGGCAGACTCAGCTCTGGCCCCGCCTCCTGTCTGCTACGGGGTCTCTCCTCCCTGCTCCATGGCTTTATCATACCTTGTCAAAAAACTATGTATGGTTCCTGCCCACTATATCTTTTCTAGCCCATTCCACCCTGACTACTCTGTGGCTGAAAAAATGTTTCCTGCTCCCTTTGACTCATCTGAGTCTTCAGCTTCCAGGCCCCCTTTGTTTCTGTGTTCCCCTGAAAAAACCTGTCACTATCTCCCCTTGTCAATTGGTATTTTGTATGTTTTATCATGTCCCTCTGACCCTTTCCTCCAGTGTTTTGTCCTATTTCCCCAATCTTTCTTAAAAGCAGCCCCCTGAGTTGGGGGAACAAACCCTTGTCGAAACCTTTGCACTTTCTCTATTTTCCCTTACGTGCTTGACCAGGTGGGGGTTCCCAGACTGGTGCTGCATATTCTAGTGGGGGCGACACTCGGATACAGTGTCTTAACGATTCCTTGTTAAGGAACGGAACGCTAATCTAAGGTTTCCCAGACGCCCATATGCTGCCCCAGTTATCGGGTTTGAGGGTTGCCCCCGGGGCTTGGCGTGTTTTTATGTGTGTGTGTTTGTTGGTGTGTGTGTGTATGTGTGTGTGTATGTGTGTGTGTTTTGTGTGTGTGTGTGTGTTTGTATGTGTGTGTTTTTGTATATGTGTGTTTTGTGTTGGGTATCACCTAATTGGGGTTTGCAGGGTCGAGACTCAGCTCCTCCCCCCTTGGGCCCGGGTGTGTGTGTGTGTTGGGGAAACGGGACAGATAGGACCGGGTAAAACGAATATTGTGGTTTTTTTGTGCTGAAAAATCATTAAGCGCGTTTTGAAGAAGTTAAGATTGACGTTGGTTCCCTACCTTGTTGGGGGGTGAGTTTTCAGCCCCGTTATGTAATTGTTAAGGGATGGTGGGCAATATCTGCTCTTCCCCCCTTATCAGGGAAATGAAAACTCTCGAAACTCTTAAAAGGTATTCAGAGGTATGGGTAGAGGCACCCGAAATGCCCAAGTTTTTTTTTCACATTGGAAGATTATCATTATAATAATAATAATAATTATTTTTTGTATTTATTATTATATATATAAAATTTATTATATATTTATTATTATTATTTTTGTTTTTTATTATTTTCCCCCTAATCAGTACGGATTTATTTTTTGAGAGACTGTTGAGGTTTGGAAGGGTTGGATGTAGAGTTGAACGGGATGATGTGGTGGTGTGGGAGGGGGGAAACATTTCCCTTTTCCCTCTCCAAGAACATAGTAGAATTCCCAAATTGAAGGTTATTTTGCCAGGTGTTTTGGTAGTAGGGGAAAAAGTCATGAGGATACTGGGGGACGCTAGAGTGTGTGTGTGTGTGTGTGTGTGGGGGATTCACTGGAGTGTGTTATAATTCAAGGAAAAGGTGTGATTTATTGGGTGTGTTATAGTTCAAGGAAGAGTGTGTTGATTCAGTGTAGTGTGTTATGCGTCAAGAATGTCATATGAAGTTCAAGGAAATATCTGCGAGGCTCAATGAAAGAGAAAAGACAGTGTGTGTGTGATGAGGATCAGTAGCACAGGTTGCAGACTCTTGGGAACTCACTAGGGTCTACCTGGAGTGAGTTCCGGGGTCAGGCCCGCGGATAGTGTGACCCGGTTCATGACCGGGGTCACACTATCCCTACACTACCTGTTAACCACGTGTAGTGTAGGCAAGACTACACTGAGCACCAGGTGGTCCCACTTTGCCTTTATTCCTTTATCATAATTGCTGTCTTCACCGTATTCGCTCTGTCCTGAAATATCACATAGTTGGTACTCATTGAACACAATAGAGCCTGTTGAGTGCGTGATGCTAGACCTATAACCTATAGCTAGATTCAGTAGGGAAAGTCGTACTCATTTTCTTAATTCTTGTTATTAATTAGCACAAGATGGAAGAGCATAGTTATTCAAGAGTAACTAATCACCAGGGACATAAGAACATAAGAAAGAAGGAACACTGCAGCAGGCCTGCTGGCCCATGCAGGCAGGTCCATCTCCACCGGCTTAAGAAAATGCCTTAACCTAGTCAGGTCAGGTCACATTCACTTAAGGAAGGAGCACGGCATCTGACCTAGTAGCACAAAGCTAGTCAGGTCCAACTCACACCCACCCACACCCTCATGGATCATGTGGCTTTGGAATATGTGGACTGAACATGTGGTGGCTTAGGATCATGTAGCCGCTGCTCTGAGATGAGGTCAGTGAAGTTTTAACTGGAACAGTGATAATTGGCTTAGAATCAGGTGGAGTATGAGGGGTTAATCCTAGAGGCTAAACCATGAAGGAGTGTGTCTGGCAAGTCAGTGGTGACATTTACTCTCATTGTCTTGTATTCACTCACTGTCTGGTACTCACCCACTCCATCATTGTCTTCTACTCACTTCCTCATTCATTGTCTGGTACTCACCCACTCCTCATTGTCTGGTACTCACAGTGGTACTCAAAATCTGAAGTGCTATTTGGCAGGTATACAGAAGTAAGATTAGGGACAAGATAGGCCCACTTAAGAGTAATTCAATTCATATCACTGAGAGTGATAAGGAAATGTGTGAACTTTTCAACACTTCCTCTCAGTTTTTACTCAGGAAGATACTAGTGAAACTCCAGAAATAATAAATTATGAAGAACAGGACGATAATAAACTATGCACGATTGGGGTAACTAGTGACATGGTTATCAGACAAATAGAGAAATTAAAACCTAACAAATCCCCAGGCCCTGATGAACTGTTTGCGAGGGTTTTAAAGGAATGTAAAGAGGAACTTAGCAAACCTTTGCCTAATCCTTCCAATATATCACTACAAACTGGCATAGTGCCAGACAAGTGGAAAATGGCAAATGTAATGCCTATTTACAACCTTTGATATACCTTTGAAGAGTTTCGAGAGTATCTACTCTCTGAGCCCGGCCATGGGCCAGGCTCGTCTGGTGACAGGCAGGTGACAAGTCCTTAGCTTCGAACTATAGACCAATACGCCTTACCTCCATAGTGGGAAAAATTATGGAATCAATAATTGCCGAGGCAATTGTAGCCATCTTGAAAGGCATAAATTAATTAATGAATCTCCGCACGGTTTTACAAAGGGGCGTTCCTGTCTTATGAATTTACTAACTTTTTTAATTAAGGTATTTAGGAGGTAGATCATGGTATTGAATATGATAATGTATGTGTATATGAACTTCAGTAAGGCTTTCGATAGAGTTCCACATCAGAGGCTACTGACGAAACTTAAGGCACATGGAATAGGAGAGAAGAATTTTCCTGGGTAGAGGCATGGTTGACAAATAGGCAGCAGAGAGTTTGTATAAATGGGAGAAATCAGAATGGGGGCACGTCACAAGCGGTGTTCCATAGGGTCAGTGCTGGGCCCTTGTTCACATTTTACATAAACGACATAGATGAGGGAATAAATAGCGACATAGGACATAAGCAAATTTGTTGATGACACCAAAATAGGCCGTCCAATTCATTCTAATGAGGACATTAGAGCACTCCAGGATGATTTGAATAGAAATGAATGGTTCAGAGAACCGACGAGTTGGAATTTGACACATATGCAACATTGGTATCTTTATTGAGGAAACGTTTCGCCACCATGGTCTCATCCATAAAGGAGAATAATTCTCCTTTGTATGGACTGATGAAGCTACTGTGGAACTTTCTCAATAAAGATACCTACCCAAGTGTTGCATATGTGTCAATTTCCAACATATTTGAATAGACTGATGCAGTGGTCGGAGAAATGGCAGATGCAGTTTAATGTAGACAAATGTAAAGTTCTAAATGTTGGACAGGAAAATAACCATGCCACATATAAACTAAAGGACTTAGAAGTTCTGGTTAGTAGTAATCTGAAACCAAGACAACAGTGCATAAGTGTTCGCAGTAAAGCTAAACAGAATCTTTGGCTTCATATCAAGAAGTATAAATAATAGAAGTCCTCAGGTTGTTCTTCAACTATATATCTTTGGTTAGGCCTTATTTAGATTATGCTGCACAGTTCTGGTCACCGTATTACAGAATGGATATAAATGCACTGGTAAACGTATGAAGGAGGATGACAAAGTTGATCCCATGTATTAGAAATCTTCCCTATGAGGATAGACTGAGGGCCTTGAATTTGCACTCTCTAGAAAGGCATAGAATTAGGGGGCTTATGATTGAGGTGTATAAATGGAAAACAGGAATTAATAAAGAGGATGTAAATAGCGTGCTTAAAATATATAGCCTAGACAGGACTCGCAGCAATGGTTTTAAGTTGGAAAAAATAAGATTCAGGAAGGATGTAGGAAAGAATTGGTTTGGTAATAGAGTTGTGGATGAGTGGAACAAACTCCCGAGTACCGTCATAGAAGCTAAGACATTGTGTAGTTTTAAAAATAGGTTAGATAAATACATGAGTGGGTGTGAGTTGGACCTGACTAGCTTGTGCTACTAGGTCAGATGCCGTGCTCCTTCCTTAAGTGAATGTGACCTGACCTGACTAGGTTAAGGCATTTTCTTAAGCCGGTGGGAGAATTGGACCTGCCTCGCATGGGCCAGCAGGCCTGCTGCAGTGTTCCTTCTTTCTTATGTTCTTATGTCCCTGGTGATTATTACTCTTGAATAACTATGCTCTTCCATCTTGTGCTAATTAATAACAAGAATTAAGAAAATGAGTACGACTTTCCCCTACTGAATCTAGCTATAGGTTATAGGTCTAGCATCACGCACTCAACAGGCTCTATTGTGTTCAATGAGTACCAACTATGTGTATATTTCAGGACAGAGCGAATACGGTGAAGACAGCAATTATGATAAAGGAATGAAAAGGCAAGTGGGACCACCTGGTGCTCAGTGTAGTCTTGCCTACACTACACGTGGTTAACAGGTAGTGTAGAAGGGGATAGTGTGACCCCGGTCATGAACCGGGGTCACACTATCCACAGGGCATGACCCCGGAACTCACTCCAGGTAGACCTAGTGAGTTCCCAAGAGTCTGCAACCTGTGCTACTGATCCTACATCACACACACACCCCTGTCTCTCTCTTCATTGAGCCTCGCAGACATTTCCTTGAACTTCATATGCACATTCTTGACGCATAACACACTACACTGAATCACACACACTCTTCCTTGAACTATAACACACCCCAATAAATCACACACTTTTCCTTGAATTATAACACACTCCAGTGAATCACACACACACACACACGGGGCCAGGAGCTATGAATCGACCCCTGCAACCATAATTAGGTGAGTAAACACACTCTAGCGTCCCTCAGTATCACCCAGGACGTTATTCCTGCTATTATTCAAAACACCTGGCATTACCTAACCTTCAATTGCTAATTCCCACATTACATGATCTCAACATAAGAACATAAGAACATAAGAATGGAGGAACACTGCAGAAGGCCTACTGGCCCATACAAGGCAGGTCCTTATCAAAACCACCACTACCTAAGAATTTATTCCCGTACTCACGACACAAATCAAACCCAGCCCCTCCCACTCATATATTTGTCCAATCTCTTTTTAAAGCCACCCAAGGTCCTAGCCTCTATCACAGTACTCGGAAGATTGTTCCACGCATCTACAACTCTGTTCGAAAACCAGTACTTGCCTATGTCCTTTCTAAATCTAAATTTATCCAATTTAAATCCGTTATTTCTGGTTCTTACTTGGTTCGATATCCTCAGTATTTTATTAATATCTCCTTTGTTTATGCCCATCATCCACTTGTACACCTCGATGATATCTCCCTCATTCTACGTCTCTCCAGAGAGTGGAGATTCAACGCTCTAAGTCTATCTTCATACGGGAGATTTCTTATACTGTAAATCATTTTAGTCATTCTTCTTTGTATGTTCTCCAATGAATCTATATCCATCCTGTAGTAAGGAGACCAAAACTGAGCTGCATAATCCAAATGAGGTCTCACTAGTGATGTATAGAGCTGTAAAATAACTTTTGGACTTCTGTTGCTTATACTTCTTGAAATAAATCCTAGTAATCTGTTAGCCTTATTGCACACTTAGGCACTGTTGTCTTGGCTTTAGATTTCTGCTTACCATGACTCCCAAGTCTTTTTCACATTCTGTATGATCAAGCTCAACTTCACCTAGTTTATAAATTCGAGGGATATTTTCATTACCAACGACAAGCACCTTACACTTGTCCACATTGAACTTCATCTGCCACTTTTCAGACCAAGACATTAATTTATCCAAATCCTCCTGGAGTTCACTGTTATCCTCCTCAGAATGAATTATACGGCCTATTTTTGTATCATCAGCAAATTTACTCATGTCACTTGCAATTCCTTCATCAAGGTCATTAATGTAAATTATGAACAACAATGGGCCCAAAACTGATCCTTGTGGAACGCCACTAGTGACAAATCCCCATTCAGATTTGACCCCATTAATGGAAACTCTCTGCTTTCTATTGGTAAGCCATGCCTCTATCCATGCTAGAACTTTACCTCCTATACCATGAGCTGCCACCTTTCTTAAGAGTCTCTTGTGAGGTACTCTATCGAAGGCCTTACTGAAATCCAAGTAAACTATATCATATTCTTTATCACTGTCTACTGCCTCAAATGTTTTATTGAAAAACGTCAGTAAATTTGTCAGGCAGGAACGACCTCTCGTAAACCCATGCTGAGATTCATTAATCAAATTATGTTCTTCAAGGTGACTTCTGATAATATCAGCTATAATTGATTCTAATAATTTGCCTACTATAGACGTGAGGCTTATTGGACGGTAATTTGATGGAATGGACTTATCCCTGATTTGAATATAGGAACTATATTAGCTATCTTCCACATCTCTGGCACAACACCAGTTAGGATGGACGTATTAAACACATTCGTTAATGGCTGACTAAGTTCCATTTTGCATTCTTTAAGTACCCTGGAAAACAACTCGTCGGGTCCCGGGGACTTATTTTGCTTCAGTTTATCTATTTGTTTGATAACCATATCCCTCGTGACAGTAATATTAGTTAATTTGAATTCTTCAGGAACTGAATAATTGTTAATTTCTGGAATCTCATTTACGTCTTCTTGTGTAAAGACTGACAAAAATAGTCATTAAATAGAGAACACATTTCCAGTTCGTTATCCGTCAGCTGTCCATTCCCAATTTTCAGAGGTCCTACCTTTTCCCTCACCTTCGTCCTGTACACTTGAAAGAACCCTTTTGGATTAGTCTTTGATTCATTAGCAACCTTAATCTCATAGTCACGTTTAGCCTTTCTAATCCCCTTTTTACTTCTCTTTTCAACTGAACATATTGGTCAATAAGGTTAACATCTCCTCTTTTGATGCGCCTATAAATTCCTCTTTTCTCCCTAATAAATGTTTTAGCCTCCTGTTAATCCATTTGGGATCGTTATTATTTGACCTAAATTCTCTCTGGGGAATAAACATACTCTGTGCACGTTGTACATTATTAAGAAACAAATCATAAACGCAGATCCCATCGTAATCGTTAGCTAGATTACCCCAGTCGAGATTAGACAGGTGTTCCCTAAGTCCAATATAATCGGCAGAACGAAAATCAGGAACTTTTACCGTATTATCCCTATTCTCGTACTCCCATGTAATATTAAAAGTAATGGATTTGTGATCACTAGCTCCAAGCTCTTCAGTGATCTCCAGATTATTTACAAGAGTTTCTTTATTTGACAAGACTAGGTCGAGCAAATTATTACCTCTGGTAGGCTCCGTCACACACTGCTTCAGAAAACAGTCCTGAACTACTTCCATAAAGTCACTGGACTCCAGATTACCGGTCAAAGAAGTCCAGTCAATTTGACTAAAGTTAAAATCCCCTACTAACACTACGTTATTGTGCCTAGAAGCCCTAACAATTTCGTCCCAAAGAAGTCTCCCTCTATCGTGATCCAAGCCTGGAGGTCGGTATATTACACCTAGAATCAGTTTTTCTTGACCTTCTAGAAACTCTACCCAAACAGATTCTGTTAATGATCCATCTATTTTTATGCCTGTTTTTATGCAGCAATTTATATTTTCTCGTACATACAATGCAACTCCACCCCCTTTCCCATTATATCTATCTACATGGAACAACTTAAACCCCTGAATATGACACTCAGCAATCATATCCCGACTCTGACTCCTCCATGACTGACCATGTTGGTAAGCGACTTAATTAACCAGCGACTGACCCAGGTATAACTAGCCAAAGATCTTTTTTTTTTGGGGGGGGGGATAGTAAATTATTAACGAAACAGTGGCTTTAATATTTGAATATAAGATAAAATTGTATGTGTGTGTGTGTTTTGTGTGTGTAGGATTCAAGGAAGGTGTGTGTGTGCGTGAGTGAGGGAAATGTGTGAGGTACAAGGAAGTGCCTGAGTGACTGAGATTTAATTAAGAAAAATTCTCAGTGTAGTGGATTTAGACAACAACTGTTCAAATTGTTTATTACCAGAAGTAAAAGCGGGATAAATACATATGGACCAAGGGAATCTAATCCCAGCAAAAATCCACGATGGTGTGTAGGGCAGCGCGAGAGCATCATGGATTCTCTCTGGGTGAGGAACTAGGCTCCGCCATGTTTCTCTCTGGGTGAGGAACTAGGCTCCGCCATGTTTCTCTGGGTGAGGAACTAGGCTCCGCCATGTTTCTCTCTGGGTGAGGAACTAGGCTCCGCCATGTTTCTCTCTGGAGAGGTGAGCGGGAACTAGGCTCCGCCATGTTTCTCTCTGGGTGAGGAACTAGGCTCCGCCATGTTTCTCTCTGGGGAGGAACTAGGCTCCGCCATGTTTCTCTCTGGGTGAGGAACTAGGCTCCGCCATGTTTCTCTCTGGGTGAGGAACTAGGCTCCGCCATGTTTCTCTCTGGGTGAGGAACTAGGCTCCGCCATGTTTCTCTCTGGGTGAGGAACTAGGCTCCGCCATGTTTCTCTCTGGGTGAGGAACTAGGCTCCGCCATGTTTCTCTCTGGGTGAGGAACTAGGCTCCGCCATGTTTCTCTCTGGGTGAGGACTAGGCTCCGCCATGTTTCTCTCTGGGTGAGGAACTAGGCTCCGCCATGTTTCTCTCTGGGTGAGGAACTAGGCTCCGCCATGTTTCTCTCTGGGTGAGGAACTAGGCTCCGCCATGTTTCTCTCTGGGTGAGGAACTAGGCTCCAGTCCTGTAATTCTTCTCTGGGTGAGGAACTAGGCTCCGCCATGTTTCTCTCTGGGTGAGGAACTAGGCTCCGCCATGTTTCTCTCTGGGTGAGGAACTAGGCTCCGCCATGTTTCTCTCTGGGTGAGGAACTAGGCTCCGCCATGTTTCTCTCTGGGTGAGGAACTAGGCTCCGCCATGTTTCTCTCTGGGGAGGAACTAGGCTCCGCCATGTTTCTCTCTGGGTGAGGAACTAGGCTCCGCCATGTTTCTCTCTGGGTGAGGAACTAGGCTCCGCCATGTTTCTCTCTGGGTGAGGAACTAGGCTCCGCCATGTTTCTCTCTGGGTGAGGAACTAGGCTCCGCCATGTTTCTCTCTGGGTGAGAACTAGGCTCCGCCATGTTTCTCTCTGGGTGAGGAACTAGGCTCCGCCATGTTTCTCTCTGGGTGAGGAACTAGGCTCCGCTATGTTTCTCTCTGGGTGAGGAACTAGGCTCCGCCATGTTTCTCTCTGGGTGAGGAACTAGGCTCCGCCATGTTTCTCTCTGGGTGAGGAACTAGGCTCCGCCATGTTTCTCTCTGGGTGAGGAACTAGGCTCCGCCATGTTTCTCTCTGGGTGAGGAACTAGGCTCCGCCATGTTTCTCTCTGGGTGAGGAACTAGGCTCCGCCATGTTTCTCTCTGGGTGAGGAACTAGGCTCCGCCATGTTTCTCTCTGGGTGAGGAACTAGGCTCCGCCATGTTTCTCTCTGGGTGAGGAACTAGGCTCCTCCATGTTTCTCTCTGGGTGAGGAACTAGGCTCCGCCATGTTTCTCTCTGGGTGAGGAACTAGGCTCCGCCATGTTAGATTGAAAATGGTATAAAGACAAGTTGATGATTAAGACACGTGTACAACAGTTGGGTATCTTTATTTTTGAAACGTTTCTCCTTCACAGTAGGCTTCTTCAGTCAGAGGCAGCAGGTATAGTAATGAAATAAAGATGATGTAATCAGTCCATCAACCTTGGAGAAATAGTATTTGAGGTAGTCAGTCCAAAAGCCTGGAGAAGAGTTCAACTTCATGGTCTGGAAAAATATAAAGCTGAAGCTTAATATGGTTCCAGACCATGGAACTGAACTCTTCTCCAGGCTCAGGGACTGACTACCTCAAATACTATTTCTCCAAGGTTGATGGACTGATTACATCATCTTCATTTCAACACTACACCTGTTGACTCTGACTGAAGAAGCCTACTGTGTAGGCGAAACGTTTCAACAATAAAAAAATACACTTATGTCTTAATCATCAACTAGGCTCTACGATATTCTCAGTTGGACAAATATAATATTGTCTCTTGCAAGAAAAGTTCATATATTTGCTAATAGTTTCTGGTATGTTAACAATGAAATACTTTGATGTAGGTTTATGTAGTACATGTGTTTCTAAGATAAGTGGACACTTAAAGCAGGTAATGTTCAAGAGTGTGACTCATAGTCACACTTTACATTTACTTTAATCGTTATGAGTGTATCTTTGAGGCCAACAACCAAATGTAATTGTTACCTCTAACTGTATGTCCAAATTTGTGTACTACAGCGTTTGTTTGTTTATGTTGCAAGTTTCTCTGTAGGTATGTGTCTAGTGTACACACACACACACACACACACACACACACACACACACACACACACGCACACACACACACACACACACACACGCACGCACGCACGCACGTACGGGCTTCTAATTGCTTTTCACTGACGTTTAAATTCCTTATTTAGCTTCGTTAATGAAACTTTAATTCTTAGGAGATTTAATGCCACCTTATTAGAGTTTAATTCGGGTTGACGACACACCCACCAGAGGGTTTATTGTTGTTGATGTTAGTAGTGGCTGCGGTGGTGGTGGTGGTGGCGGTGGTAGTGGTGGCGGTGGTGGCGATAGTGGTGGTCGTGGTGGCGGTGGCGGTGGTAGTGGTGATGGTGGTGGTGGTCGTGGCGTCGGCGGTGGCGGTGGTGGCGGTCATAGTAACGGTGACGGCGACGGCGGCACAGGGTAACCACAGTTTTGTACAACTTGAACATGACTGGTGACAAAGGTCAGTCCAGGTCAGTATAGGTGGTGGAGGGAGAGGTGGATGTTACTTGCTTAATGGATGGAGTGTGTCCCTGTTGTTGCACTCTTCAGTCTACCTTCCTCACGGGAGTCTCTTGCTTCCTCTCTCATCGGTTACTCATTCTTGCCACCTTTATAAACACCGTGTACTTTCCAACGTTTAAAGGCACTGTCATGTATTCCACTCAGCTGCCACACAATACCATCCACTCTTTTATTGAATTATTCCCGCCTGGATAACTTTAAACTGACTTTAATTAAGGTTCAAATAACCTAACCTAGAACAGTTATTGTATTTGGGTCTCATCTTAGGTCGTGCAGAAATTAGCGTACTGTTACACTTTCTAAAATGAAAGTATACCATCATCCATCAGTGTCTCACCTAGTACACTCACTGATACCCTCAACACTGACGCTACATCAGTGTCTCACCTAGTACACTCACTGATACCCTCAACACTGACGCTACATCAGTGTCTCACCTAGTACACTCACTGATACCCTCAACACTGACGCTACATCAGTGTCTCAACTAGTACACTCACTGATACCCTCAACACTGACGCTACATCAGTGTCTCACCTAGTACACTCACTGATACCCTCCAACACTGACGCTACATCAGTGTCTCAACTAGTACACTCACTGATACCCTCAACACTGACGCTACATCAGTGTCTCAACTAGTACACTCACTGATACCCTCAACACTGACGCTACATCAGTGTCTCAACTACTACACTCACTGATACCCTCAACACTGACGCTACATCAGTGTCTCAACTAGTACACTCACTGATACCCTCAACACTGACGCTACATCAGTGTCTAACCTAGTACACTCACTGATACCCTCAACACTGACGCTACATCAGTGTCTCACCTAGTACACTCACTGATACCCTCAACACTGACGCTACATCAGTGTCTAACCTAGTACACTCACTGATACCCTCAACACTGACGCTACATCAGTGTCTCACCTAGTACACTCACTGATACCCTCAACACTGACGCTACATCAGTGTCTAACCTAGTACACTCACTGATACCCTCAACACTGACGCTACATCAGTGTCTCACCTAGTACACTCACTGATACCCCCAACACTAACGCTACATCAGTGTCTCAACTAGTACACTCACTGATACCCTCAACACTGACGCTACATCAGTGTCTCAACTAGTACACTCACTGATACCCTCAACACTGACGCTACATCAGTGTCTAACCTAGTACACTCACTGATACCCTCAACACTGACGCTACATCAGTGTCTCAACTAGTACACTCACTGATACCCTCAACACTGACGCTACATCAGTGTCTCAACTAGTACACTCACTGATACCCTCAACACTGACGCTACATCAGTGTCTCAACTAGTACACTCACTGATACCCTCAACACTGACGCTATATCAGTGTCTAACCTAGTACACTCACTGATACCCTCAACACTGATGCTACATCAGTGTCTCAACTAGTACACTCACTGATACCCTCAACACTGACGCTACATCAGTGTCTCAACTAGTACACTCACTGATACCCTCAACACTGACGCTACATCAGTGTCTCACCTAGTACACTCACTGATAAACTCAACACTGACGCTACATCAGTGTCTCACCTAGTACACTCACTGATACCCTCAACACTGACGCTACATCAGTGTCTCAACTAGTACACTCACTGATACCCTCAACACTGACGCTACATCAGTGTCTCAACTAGTACACTCACTGATACCCTCAACACTGACGCTACATCAGTGTCTCACCTAGTACACTCACTGATACCCTCAACACTGACGCTACATCAGTGTCTCACCTAGTACACTCACTGATACCCTCAACACTGACGCTACATCAGTGTCTCAACTAGTACACTCACTGATACCCTCAACACTGACGCTACATCAGTGTCTAACCTAGTACACTCACTGATACCCTCAACACTGACGCTACATCAGTGTCTCAACTAGTACACTCACTGATACCCTCAACACTGACGCTACATCAGTGTCTCAACTAGTACACTCACTGATACCCTCAACACTGACGCTACATCAGTGTCTCAACTAGTACACTCACTGATACTCTCAACACTGACACTACATCAGTGTCTCAACTAGTACACTCACTGATACCCTCAACAATGACGCTACATCAGTGTCTCAACTAGTACACTCACTGATACCCTCAACACTGACGCTACATCAGTGTCTAACCTAGTACACTCACTGATACCCTCAACACTGACGCTACATCAGTGTCTCAACTAGTACACTCACTGATACCCTCAATACTGACGCTACATCAGTGTCTCAACTAGTACACTCACTGATACCCTCAACACTGACGCTACATCAGTGTCTCACCTAGTACACTCACTGATACCCTCAACACTGACGCTACATCAGTGTCTCAACTAGTACACTCACTGATACCCTCAACACTGACGCTACATCAGTGTCTCAACTAGTACACTCACTGATACCCTCAACACTGACGCTACATCAGTGTCTCAACTAGTACACTCACTGATACCCTCAACACTGACGCTACATCAGTGTCTCAACTAGTACACTCACTGATACCCTCAACACTGACGCTACATCAGTGTCTCAACTAGTACACTCACTGATACCCTCAACACTGACGCTACATCAGTGTCTCAACTAGTACACTCACTGATACCCTCAACACTGACGCTACATCAGTGTCTCAACTAGTACACTCACTGATACCCTCAACACTGACGCTACATCAGTGTCTCAACTAGTACACTCACTGATACCCTCAACACTGACGCTACATCAGTGTCTCAACTAGTACACTCACTGATACCCTCAACACTGACGCTACATCAGTGTCTCAACTAGTACACTCACTGATACCCTCAACACTGAAGCTACGTCAGTGTCTCAACTAGTACACTCACTGATACCCTCAACACTGAAGCTACATCAGTGTCTCAACTAGTACACTCACTGATACCCTCAACACTGACGCTACATCAGTGTCTCAACTAGTACACTCACTGATACCCTCAACACTGACGCTACATATTAACTATGTTATCAACACATCTTAAGGTCTCCTTGGCACTACACATAAATTCACCAAAAATATGCAACTGAAAATATTAGTTTAGTAGAGACAGCAATAATGTTAATTAACATTAATGTTTTGAGTCGTGTGCGAGGTGGTAGTCTTGAGTCACAAGTAGTGTGTAAACTGCTTGTAATATATGAGACACGTGCAACATTTAGGTATCTTTATTCTGGAGATGTTTCGCCAACTAGTGGCTTCTTCAGTCCAACTCAGAGAAAGGTGGAAGATGAGGAGTTTGAGGTAATCAGTCCCTCAGCCTGGAGTCGATGTGTTCATTCTATCAGTCTTGATAAAAGTGCAGCATATTCACAGAGATGGGCTTATATACTTCCAGTTTTGTAAACCATTTATTCAGAATAACACTTTACACTCCAGTATATATTATTGCAGTGACGACTTTCCCAAGTCACTCTTGTAGCTGAAGCTTCTTAGGAGCTCCTCACCTCTCATGACTCACAATACTAGTGACTTTCTCAATTTCTTGCTTACTAAACACGGTAATAGTGGTTTTTCGTAACCGCGGTTTCTAGTGTATGTTACGGTATGTAGATTGTATTTAGTGTTTTTTTTATATATATATATATATATATATAAAATACAGTGGACCCTCGGTTTTCGTTCACCTTCAAACTCGAACAATTATGTAAGTGTATTTTCGTAAATGATTTTGTAAGTGTATTTTTGGGGGTCTGAAATGACTAATCTAATTTACATTTGTCCTTATTTGAACAAATTCGTTCGGTAACGGCAATCAAACAGCATTCTGGAAAGAATTTTCAACGAAAACCGAGGGTCCACTGTAATTGTTTTATGCGAGGGCAACGGCTCTTCAACATTGTACCAGCTAACATTGGAAATTTTGTCATGACAAAGACAGGAATCTTCAAGGGAAAAACCAGACGAATTTGGAGAATAAAAGTTACAATATCTTGGCTGAAAGAATTCATGAAGAACACTCACGCCCTTTCTTCTCTCCTAAACGAACTTTGATCTCTCAATAACTCACTGTTCCTGTCAACGCTACTTTACCTTCACTGTATTTCTTGGTTACAAAATCTGAAGAGCACTCTCTGTTCTCTGGATATTACACACTCTTCTCATGAAACTAATTCAGTTAATTTGGTTCATACTTCTCCTGTCACTGATTCTTCCGGTGTCTACTCCATTTCCTGCTCCTCCAGTTCACTGGCAGATCTAGCCGCTCCCAGTCTGATAGACATGAAGATCACAAGAGAAGCATTCAGTTTGCTGACGCTAACACTGCTCGTATTAAAGATCATGGCCATCATGTAAGCTTGTCTTCTGTTAAAACTATCCATAGCTGTCTGAGCCTTGGCAGACACCGTCTTTTTGAGTGGGCACTTACAGTATTGCCAGCATGAATCTTAGTCCAGGTTTTGTTTCTGTTGAGGCTTGAGTTTCTCAGTATATTGTTAAATGAAAAAATTCTAATCCCCAAAACACGTGACCTGACCTGACACTGACCTTCTCACTTCTTAACTAATAAATAACAAAAAAGGCACAATACCGTCTATCTGAAGGAATTTTCGTCACTTGATCTGTCTTCTGGCCTCACATGGATCAGCTAAGCGCCTTGAAGGACGTGATGGAAGAGGGTGGTGGTGAGAGCACAGTTATTTCACCCCCTGGAGATGTTATTGTTTATGTCGATAAACTTGTTCCTAATACTTACCTCTTGACCTGTTTTGGAGTGAGATTAATAAGTTGAGGAAGCCTAGGGAACAAATGGATTTGACAGTTAAAAATAGGAGAGGAGAGTTACTAAATGGAGAATTAGAGGTATCGGGAAGATGGAGGGAATATTTTGAGTTGTTAAATGTTGATGAAGACAGGGAAGCTGTGATTTCGTGTATATGGCAAGGAGGAATAACATCTTGTAGGAGTGTGGAAGAGCCAGTTGTGAGTGTGGGGAAAGTTCATGAGGCAGTGGGTAGAATGAAAGGGGGTAAGGCAGCTGGGATTGATGGGATAAAGATAGAAATGTTAAAAGCAGGTGGGGATATAGTTTTGGAGTGGTTGGTGCTATTATTTAATAAATGTATGGAAGAGGGTAAGGTACCTACTGATTGGCAGAGAGCATGTATTGTTCCTTTGTATAAAGGCAAAGGGGACAAAAGAGAGTGCACAAATTATAGGGGAATAAGTCTGTTGAGTATACCAGGTAAAGTGTATGGTAGAGTTATTATTGAAAGAATTAAGAGTAAGACGGAGAGCAGGATAGCAGATGAACAAGGGGGTTTTAGGAAAGGTAGGGGGTGTGTAGACCAAGTGTTTACAGTGAAACATATATGTGAACAGTATTTAGATAAGGGTAAAGAGGTTTTTGGGGCATTTATGGATTTGGAAAAGGCGTATGATAGGGTGGATAGGGGGGCAATGTGACAGATGTTGCAGGTGTATGGAACAGGAGGTAGGTTACTGAAAACAGTGAAGAGCTTTTATGAGGATAGTGAGGCTCGGGTTAGAGTGTGTAGGAGAGAGGGAGATTATTTCCCAGTAAAAGTAGGCCTTATACAAGGATGTGTGATGTTGTTCAATATATTTATCTATGGGGTTGTAAGAGAAGTGAATGCGAGGGTCCTGGCAAGAGGTGTGGGGTTAAAAGACAAAGAATCAAATACAAAGTGGGAGTTGTCACAGTTGCTTTTTGCTGATGACACTGTGCTTTTGGGAGATTCTGAAGAGAAGTTGCAGAGGTTGGGGGATGATTTTGGTAGGGTATGTAAAAGAAGAAAATTGAAAGTGAATATAGGAAAGAGCAAGGTGATGAGGATAACAAAAAGATTAGGTGACGAAAGATTGGATATCATATTGGAGGGAGAGAGTATGGAGGAGGTGAATGTATTCAGATATTTGGGAGTGGACATGTCAGCAGATGGGTCTATGAAGGATGAGGTGAATCATAGAATTGATGAGGGGAAAAGGGTGAGTGGTGCACTTCGGAGTTTATGGAGACAAAGAACTTTGTCCATGGAAGTAAAGAGGGGAATGTATGAGAGTATAGTTATACCAACACTCTTATATGGGTGTGAAGCATGGGTGATGAATGTTGCAACGAGGAGAAGGCTGGAGGCAGTGGAGATGTCATGTCTGAGGTCAATGTGTGGTGTGAATATAATGCAGAGAATTCGGAGTTTGGAAATTAGGAGGAGGTGCGGCATTACCAAAACTATTATCCAGAGGGCTGAGGAGGGGTTATTGAGGTGGTTCGGACATGTAGAGAGAATGGAACGAAACATAATGACTTCGAGTGTTTAAATCTATAGTGGAGGGAAGGCGGGGTAGGGGTCGGCCTAGGAAAGGTTGGAGGGAGGGGGTAAAAGAGGTTTTGTGTGCGAGGGGCTTGGACTTCCAGCAAGCATGTGTGAGCGTATTTGATAGGAGTGAATGGAGACAAATGGTTTTTAATACTTGACGTGTTGTTGGAGTGTGAGCAAAGTAACATTTATGAAGGGATTCAGGGAAACCGGCAGGCCGGACTTGAGTCCTGGAGATGGGAAGTACAGTGTCTGCACTCTGAAGGAGGGGTGTTAATGTTGCAGTTTTATAACTGTAGTGTAAAGCACCCTCTGGCAAGACAGTGATGGAGTGAATGATGATGAACGTTTTTCTTTTTCTGGCCACCCTGCCTTGGTGGGAATCGGCCGATGTGTTAATAAAAATAAAAATAAACCTCTTAACCCGATTTTTTTTTTCACTTTCTATTTTATCGGAGAGTTGTGACTTGATGTTTCAGGAATGACCGAAACGTCAACTAGGGTTTGGTCTCCACAGTGCGGGTTGTGTGTAGGAACTAATAAATTTCTCCGGGAAGTGCCTGATTAGCCGGGCTATAATTGTTATGTGGGTGTTATGTCGATGTAATCAATCCAGTGATGGACTGATTACATCGACTCCAGGCTGAGGGACTGATTACCTCAAACTCCTCCTCTCCTTACACCTTTTTACTTTGTATTGGACTGATGAAGCCACTGTGTGGAGAAACGTTTCCTCAGCAAGGATATCCAAGTGTTGCATGAGTCTAATTTATCAACAATAATCTTGGTGATCAACACAGAGGTCTAACCACAGGTTGTTAGTGGTGGTTATATCCAGGTTGTTAGTGCTGGTTATATCCAGGTTGTTAGTGGTGGTTACATCCAGGTTGTTAGTGGTGGTTACATCCAGGTTGTTAGTGGTGGTTACATCCAGGTTGTTAGTGGTGGTTACATCCAGGTTGTTAGTGGTGGTTACATCCAGGTTGTTAGTGGTGGTTACAACCAGGTTGTTAGTGGTGGTTACAACCAGGTTGTTAGTGGTGGTTACATCCAGGTTGTTAGTGGTGGTTACAACCTGGTTGTTAGTGGTGGTTATATCCAGGTTGTTAGTGGTGGTTACATCCAGGTTGTTAGTGGTGGTTACATCCAGGTTGTTAGTGGTGGTTACAACCAGGTTGTTAGTGGTGGTTATTTCCAGGTTGTTAGTGGTGGTTACATCCAGGTTGTTAGTGGTGGTTACATCCAGGTTGTTAGTGGTGGTTACATCCAGGTTGTTAGTGGTGGTTACATCCAGGTTGTTAGTGGTGGTTACATCCAGGTTGTTAGTGGTGGTTACATCCAGGTTGTTAGTGGTGGTTACATCCAGGTTGTTAGTGGTGGTTACATCCAGGTTGTTAGTGGTGGTTACAACCAGGTTGTTAGTGGTGGTTATATCCAGGTTGTTAGTGGTGGTTACATCCAGGTTGTTAGTGGTGGTTACATCCAGGTTGTTAGTGGTGGTTACAACCAGGTTGTTAGTGGTGGTTATTTCCAGGTTGTTAGTGGTGGTTACATCCAGGTTGTTAGTGGTGGTTACATCCAGGTTGTTAGTGGTGGTTACATCCAGGTTGTTAGTGGTGGTTACATCCAGGTTGTTAGTGGTGGTTACATCCAGGTTGTTAGTGGTGGTTACAACCAGGTTGTTAGTGGTGGTTACATCAAGATTGTTAGTGGTGGTTACAACCAGGTTGTTAGTGGTGGTTACAACCAGGTTGTTAGTGGTGGTTACATCCAGGTTGTTAGTGGTGGTTACAACCAGGTTGTTAGTGGTGGTTATATCCAGGTTGTTAGTGGTGGTTACATCCAGGTTGTTAGTGGTGGTTACATCCAGGTTGTTAGTGGTGGTTACATCCAGGTTGTTAGTGGTGGTTACATCCAGGTTGTTAGTGGTGGTTACAACCAGGTTGTTAGTGGTGGTTATATCCAGGTTGTTAGTGGTGGTTACATCCAGGTTGTTAGTGGTGGTTACATCCAGGTTGTTAGTGGTGGTTACATCCAGGTTGTTAGTGGTGGTTACATCCAGGTTGTTTGTGGTGGTTACATCCAGGTTGTTAGTGGTTACATCCAGGTTGTTAGTGGTTACATCCAGGTTGTTAGTGGTGGTTACATCCAGGTTGTTAATGGTGGTTACACCAGGTTGTTAGTGGTGGTTACATCCAGGTTGTTAGTGGTGGTTACATCCAGGTTGTTAGTGGTGGTTACATCCAGGTTGTTAGTGGTGGTTACATCCAGGTTGTTAGTGGTGGTTACATCCAGGTTGTTAGTGGTGGTTACATCCAGGTTGTTAGTGGTGGTTACATCCAGGTTGTTAGTGGTGGTTACATCCAGGTTGTTAGTGGTGGTTACATCCAGGTTGTTAGTGGTGGTTACATCCAGGTTGTTAGTGGTGGTTACATCCAGGTTGTTAGTGGTGGTTACATCCAGGTTGTTAGTGGTGGTTACATCCAGGTTGTTAGTGGTGGTTACATCCAGGTTGTTAGTGGTGGTTACATCCAGGTTGTTAGTGGTGGTTATATCCAGGTTGTTAGTGGTGGTTACATCCAGGTTGTTAGTGGTGGTTACATCCAGGTTGTTAGTGGTGGTTACATCCAGGTTTGGTTAGGGTGGTGGTTACATCCAGGTTGTTAGTGGTGGTTACATCCAGGTTGTTAGTGGTGGTTACATCCAGGTTGTTAGTGGTGGTTACATCCAGGTTGTTAGTGGTGGTTACATCCAGGTTGTTAGTGGTGGTTACATCCAGGTTGTTAGTGGTGGTTACATCCAGGTTGTTAGTGGTGGTTACATCCAGGTTGTTAGTGGTGGTTACATCCAGGTTGTTAGTGGTGGTTACATCCAGGTTGTTAGTGGTGGTTACATCCAGGTTGTTAGTGGTGGTTACAACCAGGTTGTTAGTGGTGGTTACATCCAGGTTGTTAGTGGTGGTTACATCCAGGTTGTTAGTGGTGGTTACATCCAGGTTGTTAGTGGTGGTTACATCCAGGTTGTTAGTGGTGGTTACATCCAGGTTGTTAGTGGTGGTTACATCCAGGTTGTTAGTGGTGGTTATATCCAGGTTGTTAGTGGTGGTTACATCCAGGTTGTTAGTGGTGGTTACATCCAGGTTGTTAGTGGTGGTTACAACCAGGTTGTTAGTGCTGGTTACATCCAGGTTGACTCTCACTTGGAGGTACTATAAACCAGTATGACTGTCATCCAGTGTGATGCTAAGTGTTGTGTACACTGTGTTGTGTGTTGTCTTCCACCGCAAGGAAGGTGGCTGCTCGATCCACGGTCCGATAATTTGCTGGACACTGTCATTAATTATATACTAACATTCACCATACATTACCATTCACTATACACTACCATTCACCATACATTACCATTCACTATGCACTACCATTCACCATACACTACCATTCACCAAACATTACCATTCACCATACACTACCATTCACCATTCACTACATTCACCATACACTACCATTCACCATACACTACCATTCACCATACACTTAACTGTGTTGACCCATAAACAGATCATATTCTCAGTTAAAAGTTAGGTGTTTTGGGCGTATATCCTGAACTGAATGTTGCTCAATATTAAGTTCCGCTCTATATTTTATAAAAGGTTTTCTAGTCTGGGTAAAATGTGGAAAAAAATATTGAATTCGTAATGCTGTGATATTTGACAGTATTATTGGGAAGTTCTCCCTCCACAACACACACTCGCCGCCATCTTGGAACATGGTGGTCGTTCGCGATTTTACGTGTTTTCTTTATTAATTCCGCACATGCTGGTATATTGGATTTTTTAGCACGATTAATGTATTTGAGAGAAGATAAGAATTTATTTTTTCACAAAACCTATGACCCCTTCATTTTTTTTTTTTTTTTTATGTATTCTGATGTCCATTTTTTCCATATCACTTATAGTCTGTATATCGCATATTTTTTTTAATGTGGTAGTTCCCTTTTGAAAATTTCATTGTCTTCACAGCTTGTTCAGTACTAGCGGTTGTATATAAGACTGCTAAGCTAAATACCAGTGAATGGTGAACATCAGTACCATCGTCTACGTCATTATCTTCCTCGTTATAACTGGAAAGACCATTTATAACCTTGTCACCATCAATTGTGTTGTGTCACAACACCGCGTCCTGCCCGACCCTGCATCACAACACCGCGTCCTGCCCGACCCTGCATCACAACACCGCGTCCTGCTCGACCCTGCATCACAACACCGCGTCCTGCTCGACCGTACATCACAACACTGCGTCCTGCTCGACCCTACATCACAACACCGCGTCCTGCCCGACCCTGCATCACAACACCGCGTCCTTCCCGACCCTGCATCACAACACCGCGTCCTGCCCGACCCTGCATCACAACACCGCGTCCTGCTCGACCCTGCATCACAACACCGCGTCCTGCTCGACCCTGCATCACAACACCGCGTCCTGCTCGACCCTGCATCACAACACCGCGTCCTGCCCGACCCTGCATCACAACACCGCGTCCTGCCCGACCCTGCATCACAACACCGCGTCCTGCCCGACCCTGCATCACAACACCGCGTCCTGCCCGACCCTCATCACAACACCGCGTCCTGCCCGACCCTGCATCACAACACCGCGTCCTGCTCGACCCTGCATCACAACACCGCGTCCTGCCGACCCTGCATCACAACACCGCGTCCTGCTCGACCCTGCATCACAACACCGCGTCCTGCTCGACCCTGCATCACAACACCGCGTCCTGCCCGACCCTGCATCACAACACCGCGTCCTGCTCGACCCTGCATCACAACACCGCGTCCTGCTCGACCCTGCATCACAACACCGCGTCCTGCCCGACCCTGCATCACAACACCACGTCCTGCCCGACCCTGCATCACAACACTGCGTCCTGCTCGACCCTGCATCACAACACTGCGTCCTGCTCGACCTGCATTACAACACCGCGTCCTGCCGACCCTGCATCACAACACCGCGTCCTGCACCGACCCTGCATCACAACACCGCGTCCTGCTCGACCTGATCACAACACCGCGTCCTGCCGACCCTGCATCACAACACCGCGTCCTGCCTGACCCTGCATCACAACACGCGTCTGCCGACCCTGCATCACAACACCGCGTCCTGCTCGACCCTGCATCACAACACCGCGTCCTGCTCGACCCTGCATCACAACACCGCGTCTGCCTGACCCTGCATCACAACACCGCGTCCTGCCTGACCCTGCATCACAACACCGCGTCCTGCCGACCCTGCATCACAACACCGCGTCCTGCCGACCCTGCATCACAACACTGCGTCCTGCTCGACCGTGCATCACAACACCGCGTCCTGCTCGACCCTGCATCACAACACCGCGTCCTGCTGACCCTGCATCACAACACCGCGTCCTGCCCGACCCTGCATCACAACACCACGTCCTGCCCGACCCTGCATCACAACACTGCGTCCTGCTCGACCCTGCATCACAACACTGCGTCCTGCTCGACCGTGCATCACAACACCGCGTCCTGCTCGACCCTGCATCACAACACCGCGTCCTGCCGACCTGCATCACAACACCGCGTCCTGCCGACCCTGCATCACAACACCGCGTCCTGCCGACCCTGCATCACAACACCGCGTCCTGCTCGACCTGCATCACAACACCGCGTCCTGCTCGACCCTGCATCACAACACCGCGTCCTGCTCGACCCTGCATCACAACACCGCGTCCTGCTCGACCCTGCATCACAACACCGCGTCCTGCTCGACCCTGCATCACAACACCGCGTCCTGCTCGACCCTGCATCACAACACCGCGTCCTGCTCGACCCTGCATCACAACACCGCGTCCTGCTCGACCCTGCATCACAACACTGCGTCCTGCTCGACCCTGCATCACAACATTGCGTCCTGCTCGACCCTGCATCACAACACCGCGTCTTGCTCGACCCTGCATCACAACACCGCGTCCTGCTCGACCCTGCATCACAACAGCGCGTCCTGCTCGACCCTGCATCACAACACCGCGTCCTGCTCGACCCTGCATCACAACACCGCGTCCTGTTCGACCCTGCATCACAACACCGCGTCCTGCTCGACCCTGCATCACAACACCGCGTCCTGCTCGACCCTGCATCACAACACCACGTCCTGCTCGACCCTGCATCAAAACACCACGTCCTGCTCGACCCTGCATCACAACACCGCGTCCTGCTCGACCCTGCATCACAACACCGCGTCCTGCTAGACCCTGCATCACAACACCGCGTCCTGCTCGACCCTGCATCACAACACCGCGTCCTGCTCGAACCTGCATCACAACACTGCGTCCTACCTTTACCTTACCTTTGATATACCTTTGAAGAGTTTCGAGAGTATCTACTCTCTGAGCCCGGCCATGGGCCAGGCTCGTCTGGTGCTTGCCTGGTCAACCAGGCTGTTGCTGCTGGAGGCCCGCTGCCCCACATATCCATCACAGCCTGGTTGATCTGGCACCTGGTGAAGATATTTGTCCAGTTTCCTCTTGAAGGCTTCTACACTGGTTCCAGCCGTGTTTCGGATATCTTATGGTAAGGTGTTGAATAGTCTGGGACCCCGGATGTTAATACAGTGCTCACGTATTGTCCCCACCGCACCCCTGCTCCTCACTGGGTTTATTTTACACTTTCTCCCATATCTCTCACTCCAGTATGTTGTTATGGCTCGACCCTGCATCACAACACCGCGAACTGCTCGACCCTGCATCACAACACCGCGTCCTGCTCGACCGTGCATCACAACACCGCGTCCTGCTCGACCGTGCATCACAACACCGCGTCCTGCTCGACCCTGCATCACAACACCGCGTCCTGCTCGACCGTGCATCACAACACCGCGTCCTGCTCGACCCTGCATCACAACACTGCGTCCTGCTCGACCCTGCATCACAACACTGCGTCCTGCTCGACCCTGCATCACAACACCGCGTCCTGCTCGACCCTGCATCACAACACTGCGTCCTGTACGACCCTGCATCACAACACCGCGTCCTGCTCGACCCTGCATCACAACACTGCGTCCTGCTCGACCCTGCATCACAACACTGCGTCCTGCTCGTCCCTGCATCACAACACCGCGTCCCTCCCGACCCTGCATCACAACACCGCGTCCTGCTCGACCCTGCATCACAACACTGCGTCCTGCTCGACCCTGCATCACAACACTGCGTCCTGCTCGACCCTGCATCACAACACTGCGTCCTGCTCGACCCTGCATCACAACACTGCGTCCTGCTCGTCCCTGCATCACAACACCGCGTACTGCCCGACCCTGCATCACAACACCGCGTCCTGCTCGACCCTGCATCACAACACTGCATCCTGCTCGACCCTGCATCACAACACTGCGTCCTGCTCGACCCTGCATCACAACACTGCGTCCTGCTCGACCCTGCATCACAACACCGCGTCCTGCCCGACCCTGCATCACAACACTGCGTCCTGCTCGTCACTGCATCACAACACTGCGTCCTGCCCGTCCTTGCATGTCAACACTGCGTCCTGCCCGTCCCTTCATCACAACACCGCGTCCAGCCCGTCCCTGCATGTCAACACTGCGTACTGCCCGTCCCTGCATCACAACACTGCGTCATGCCCGTCCCTGCATGTCAACTCTGCGTCCTGCCCGTCCCTTCATCACAACACTGCGTCCTGCCCGTCCCTGCATGTCAACACTGCGTCCTGCCTGTCCCTGCATGACACTAGAGTCAGCAGCGACGGATGAGCTGTTCCCTCCTGGGTTGGGACAACCAGCAATCCATTACGGTGATTGTTCCAGCCTCAAAACTCGATTGTTCCATCCTCAGAGCTCGACTGTTCCTCAAAGCTCGATTGTTCTAGCCTCAGAGCTGAATTTTTCCAGCCTCAAAGCTCAATTGTTCCATCAAAGCTCGATTGTTCCATCCTCAAAGCTCAATTGTTCCATCCATCAAAGCTTGATTGTTCCATCCTGAAAGCTGGAGTGATAATTGAATAGTTCACCAGGACGGACAGAGTAAAGTTGCAGGAAGTGCCGTGCGTGTTGGTGTCAGCGGAAGTGCTGCCAGATTAACCGCACTAGTACTGTGAACAATTACTTGGGAGTTCTTGATGCAGAACTGTTCTAAAGACACTATACTTTTAGGTGCTACATACAGTGTTTGAAGTCATTCTCTTGTGTCCCGTGGCATAGTTGGTAGCGCGCTTGACTCACATACTAAGTGTCCGTGGTTCGATTCCCGGCCTGGTGGAAACCTTGGGCATGTTTCCTTACACCTTCTACTCCTGTTCGCCAATCAGTAAGTAGGTACCTGGGTGTTAGTCGAGTGTTGTGGGTGGCATCCTGGGGAAGGTGGAAGGTGGTATACCTCAGAGCTGAGGCGGGTTAAACACCTCTTATTTATCCCGTAAAATTCATCTGTGTAAACAAAATAAGAAGTCATTCTTGTTAGTAAATAAGTTATCACTGTCAGCAGTGTCAGGAGCTCTGTCAGCAATGTTTGTGACACTGTAACACTGTCAGTAGTGTTTGTGACAATGTAACACTGTCACTAGTGTTTGTGACACCGTAACACTGTCAGTAGTGTTTGTGACAACGTAACACTGTCACTAATGTTTGTGACACCGTAACACTGTCACTAGTGTTTGTGACACCATAACACTGTCGCCAGTGTTTGTGACACCGTAACACTGTCACTAGTGTTTGTGACACCGTAACACTGTCACTAGTGTTTGTGACAACGTAACACTGTCAGTAGTGTTTGTGACACCGTAACACTGTCAGCAGTGTTTGTGACACCGTAACACTGTCACTAGTGTTTGTGACACCGTAACACTGTCACTAGTGTTTGTGACACCGTAACACTGTCACTAGTGTTTGTGACACCGTAACACTGTCACTAGTGTTTGTGACACCGTAACACTGTCACTAGTGTTTGTGACACCGTAACACTGTCATTAGTGTTTGTGACACCGTAACACTGTCACTAGTGTTTGTGACACCGTAACACTGTCACTAGTGTTTGTGACACCGTAACACTGTCACTAGTGTTTGTGACACCGTAACACTGTCACTAGTGTTTGTGACACCGTAACACTGTCACTAGTGTTTATGACACCACTGTGTCAACAATGTAATGCTGTAACTTTTGTGTTAACAGTGTTTGTGGCACTGTAACTTTAGTCCCTTGTCTGCTCTCCTGTTTGCTTAGTCGTCAGTTCCGTCTTTCCCGTTTTCCTGTTGTTCCTGACCTTTCAGTCGTAGCTGTGTACACTGTTGTTCCTGACCTTTCAGTCGTAGCTGTGTACACTGTTGTTCCTGACCTTTCAGTCGTAGCTGTGTACACTGTTGTTCCTGACCTTTCAGTCGTAGCTGTGTACACTGTTGTTCCTGACCTTTCAGTCGTAGCTGTGTACACTGTTGTTCCTGACCTTTCAGTCGCAGTTGTGTACACTGTTGTTCCTGACCTTTCAGTCGTAGCTGTGTACACTGTTGTTCCTGACCTTTCAGTCGCAGTTGTGTACACTGTTGTTCCTGACCTTTCAGTCGCAGTTGTGTACACTGTTGTTCCTGACCTTTCAGTCGCAGCTGTGTACACTGTTGTTCTCTCTTGCCTTTTGTTACTCGGCCTTTTATTTTTTTTCGTTGCTTTATTCTTTGTTTTTTACTTCTTTTGCTGCAGCTGTTGAGTGTTCATGAACACTGCACTCTGTTGAGGGTCTCTCTGTTGAGTCTCTCACACCTTGCCTCTGTTCAGAGTCTCACAACTTTCTCTCTGTTCAGAGTCTCACAACTTGTCTTTCTGTTGAGTTTCTGAGAACTTGCTCTCTGTTGAGTCTCTCACAACTTGCTCTCTGTTGAGTGTTTCACAACTTGCTCTCTGTTGAGAGTCTCACAATTTGTCTTTCTGTTGAGTTTCTCAGAACTTGCTCTCTGTTGAGTCCCTCACAACTTGCTCTCTGTTGAGTCTCTCACAACTTGCTCTCTGTTGAGAGTCTCACAACTTGTCTTTCTGTTGAGTTTCTCAGAACTTGCTCTCTGTTGAGTCTCTCACAACTTGCTCTCTGTTCAGAGTCTCACAACTTGTCTTTCTGTTGAGTTTCTCAGAACTTGCTCTCTGTTGAGAGTCTCTCACAACTTGCCTCTGTTCAGAGTCTCAGAACTTGTCTTTCTGTTGAGTTTCTCAGAACTTGCTCTCTGTTGAGTCTCTCACAACTTGCTCTCTGTTGAGTGTCTCACAACTTGTCTTTCTGTTGAGTTTCTCAGAACTTGCTATCTGTTGAGAGTCTCTCACAACTTGCCTCTGTTGAGAGTCTCTCACAACTTGCCTCTGTTGAGAGTCTCTCACAACTTGCCTCTGTTGAGAGTCTCTCACAACTTGCCTCTGTTGAGAGTCTCTCACAACTTGTCTCTGTTGACAGTCTCTCACAACTTGCCTCTGTTGACAGTCTCTCACAACTTACCTCTGTTGACAGTCTCTCACAACTTGCCTCTGTTAACAGTCTCTCACAACTTGTCTCTGTTGACAGTCTCTCACAACTTGCCTCTGTTAACAGTCTCTCACAACTTGTCTCTGTTGACAGTCTCTCACAACTTGCCTCTGTTAACAGTCTCTCACAACTTGCCTCTGTTGAGAGTCTCTCACAACTTGCCTCTGTTGACAGTCTCTCACAACTTGCCTCTGTTGAGAGTCTCTCACAACTTGCCTCTGTTGACAGTCTCTCACAACTTGCCTCTGTTGAGAGTCTCTCACAACTTGCCTCTGTTGACAGTCTCTCACAACTTGCCTCTGTTGAGAGTCTCTCACAACTTGCCTCTGTTAACAGTCTCTCACAACTTGCCTCTGTTGACAGTCTCTCACAACTTGCCTCTGTTGAGAGTCTCTCACAACTTGCCTCTGTTAACAGTCTCTCACAACTTGCCTCTGTTAACAGTCTCTCACAACTTGCCTCTGTTGAGAGTCTCTCACAACTTGCCTCTGTTGAGAGTCTCTCACAACTTGCATCTGTTAACAGTCTCTCACAACTTGCCTCTGTTAACAGTCTCTCACAACTTGCATCTGTTAACAGTCTCTCACAACTTGCATCTGTTAACAGTCTCTCACAACTTGCATCTGTTAACAGTCTCTCAGGCGTGAAACATGCTTCTCAAACTTTTCTCAAAAAGACAGTAAAAAAGATACGAAATTGGACCGTAATTGAGGAAGAAAATGTTGAGTCATTACAGTGTTTTATGAAGGATGTCTACATTGTCACCTCCCACCCCACCTCCATGTTGTGTTGTGTGTGTTGCGTGTGTATTGTGTTGTGTGTGTGCGTGTGTATTGTGTGTGCTCGCGCGTGTTGTGTGTGTGTGCGCGCGCGCGCGCATGTTGTGTGCGTGTGTGTTTGTGTGTTGTGTGCGTGTGTGTTGAGTGTGTGTGTGTGTGTGTGTTGTTTGTGTGTGTTTTGTATGTGTGTGTTTTGTGTGTGTGTGTTTTGTGTGTGTGTGTGTGTGTTTTGTGTGTGTGTGTGTGTGTGTGTGTGCGTGTTGTGTGCGTGTACAGTCACCGATTTGTGTTTGCGTGGGTCGATACTTAGCGCCTGACGCTGCTTCCTTAACCACCTTGAGCGGCATCACTGACTTCTGGCCTCTTGGCCTTATCATATCTACTCTTGAAGCTGTGTATTTCGTTAGGCTCCACCACTGTCTCGTCCAAGTCATTCCAATTTTCAACTACCCTGAGAGTATAGAAATACTTTCTTACATGCCTAAGGCTCATCTGTGTTCTGCTTCCACCTGTGTGCTCTTGATCCTGGTGTTCTTGATTCAAACAGTCTGTCCCTATCAGCTCTGGCAGTTCCTCCTTAGATTTAGTATACAGTAATCATGTGACCCCCTTCCCTCCAAATGGTTATAATTATAACCTTCATTTTTAAAAGGGTGGATCGGTAAGCCAGTGGAAGGCCTCGGCCAGATGACCAAAAGCTCCAGCTGCGGGTCATCGTACGACTAAGACTCGCGTCAGGAAACACTTGTCCTGTTTCGTGACAAACCTAACCTAACCTAACCTAAACCTCCTTTCCTCCCGTGTTCCCTTCCCTAAGACAGTCACACTCGCCAAGTTCAGTTCTTTCAATGTGTCCTTACAGTTCTGTTACTAGTCTGGTTGTAAAACTTTGGACCTTTTCCAGTTTCTTCGCGTACTCGACCAGGTTCGGGCTCCATGCTGGGGCCACGTACTCATTTATTGATCTAATATATAGGTCATGTATAACGTTCTGAAGGATTCTTCATCCATGTTGCTGAATGTTATTCTGAAGGTGGCAAATGTTACATATCCACTGTCGTTATACGGAATATGTGCAGTTTTGCTATGTGCTGGGCGTTGTATTCACATTCTGATGTTTGGGAGTTGTAGTGTGTGTTGTGTTGGAGATGTTGTAAGTGTTGTGTTGAGAGTAGTGGTATGTGTGTTGTGTTAAGGGTAGTAGTGTGTGTTGTGTTGAGAAGTGGTGGTTGTGTTGAGAGTGGTGGTGTGTGTTGTGGTTGTATTGAGAGTGGTGGTGTGTGTTGTGGTTGTATTGAGAGTGGTTGTGTGTGTTGTGGTTGTATTGAGAGTGGTGGTGTGTGTTGTGGTTGTATTGAGAGTGGTTGTGTGTGTTGTGGTTGTGTGTTGTGCTTGTATTGAGAGTGGTTGTGTGTGTTGTGGTTGTATTGATGAGTGGTGGTGTGTGTTGTGGTTGTATTGAGAGTGGTTGTGTGTGTTGTGGTTGTATTGAGAGTGGTGGTGTGTGTTGTGGTTGTATTGAGAGTGGTGGTGTGTGTTGTGGTTGAGGGTGTTGTGGTTGTATTGAGTGGTGGTGTGTGTTGTGGTTGAGTGTGTTGTGGTGGTGTGTGTTGTGGTTGTGTGTGTTGTGGTTGTGTTGAGACTGGTTGTGTGTGTTGTGGTTGTGTTGAGAATGGTGGTGGTGTGTTGTGGTTGAGTGTGTTGTGGTGGTGTGTGTTGTGGTTGTGTGTGTTGTGGTTGTATTGAGTGGTGGTGTGTGTTGTGGTTGAGTGTGTTGTGGTGGTGTGTGTTGTGGTTGTGTGTGTTGTGGTTGTGTTGAGACTGGTTGTGTGTGTTGTGGTTGTATTGAGAGTGGTTGTGTGTGTTGTGGTTGTATTGAGGTGGTTGTGTGTGTGTGGTTGTATTGAGATGGTGGTGTGTGTTGTGGTTGTGTTGAGACTGGTTGTGTGTGTTGTGGTTGTATTGAGAGTGGTGGTGTGTGTTGTGGTTGTGTTGAGACTGGTTGTGTGTGTTGTGGTTGTATTGAGAGTGGTGGTGTGTGTTGTGGTTGTGTTGAGACTGGTTGTGTGTGTTGTGGTTGTATTGAGAGTGGTGGTGTGTGTTGTGGTTGAGTGTGTTGTGGTGGTGTGTGTTGTGGTTGTGTGTGTTGTGGTTGTGTTGAGACTGGTGGTGTGTGTTGTGGTTGTGTTGAGACTGGTGGTGTGTGTTGTGGTTGTGTTGAGAATGGTTGTGTGTGTTGTGGTTGTGTTGAGACTGGTGGTGTGTGTTGTGGTTGTGTTGAGACTGGTGGTGTGTGTTGCGTGTGGGTTGAGAACAAAGTTTGGTGCACTGCCTGGCTTTCCTGGCAAGCTTCTTGCTGTGTGTGTGTGTGTGTGTGTGTGTGAAGCTTCTTCCTGGCTGTTCTTACCTATTGTGGTGGCAGGTTTCGAGTCACAGCTCCTGGCACAGTCTGTTCACTGGTCGCCACTAGGTCCACTCTCTCCCTGCTCCATGAGCTTTATCGTATCTCTTCTTAAAGCTATGTATGGATCCTGCCTCCACTACATCTCTCTCCAGAGTATTCCACTTTCTGACAACTCTGTGGCTGAAGAAGAACTTCTTAACATCCCTGTGGCTCATCTCTGAAACATTCTGTTGCTGTGGTTCATCTCTGAAACATTCTGTTGCTGTGGCTCATCTCTGAAACATTCTGTTGCTGTGGTTCATCTCTGAAACATTTTGTTGCTGTGGTTCATCTCTGAAACATTCTGTTGCTGTGGTTCATCTCTGAAACATTCTGTTGCTGTGGCTCATCTCTGAAACATTCTGTTGCTGTTGCTCATCTCTGAAACATTCTGTTGCTGTTGCTCATCTCTGAAACATTCTGTTGCTGTGGCTCATCTCTGAAACATTCTGTTGTTGTTGCTCATCTCTGAAACATTCTGTTGCTGTTGCTCATCTCCGAAACATTCTGTTGCTGTGGCTCATCTCTGAAACATTCTGTTGCTGTTGCTCATCTCTGAAACATTCTGTTGCTGTGACTCATCTCTGAAACATTCTGTTGTTGTGGCTCATCTCTGAAACATTCTGTTGCTGTGGCTCATCTCTGAAACATTCTGTTACTGTTGCTCATCTCTGAAACTTTCTGTTGCTGTTGCTCATCTCTGAAACATTCTGTTGCTGTTGCTCATCTCTGGAACATTCTGTTGCTGTGGCTCATCTCTGAAACATTCTGTTGCTGTGGCTCATCTCTGAAACATTCTGTTGCTGTGGCTCATCTCTGAAACATTCTGTTGCTGTGGCTCATCTCTGAAACTTTCTGTTGCTGTTGCTCATCTCTGAAACATTCTGTTGCTGTTGCTCATCTCTGAAACATTCTGTTGCTGTGGCTCATCTCTGAAACATTCTGTTGCTGTGTGCCATCTCTGAAACATTCTGTTGCTGTTGCTCATCTCTGAAACATTCTGTTGCTGTGGCTCATCTCTGAAACATTCTGTTGCTGTGGCTCATCTCTGAAACATTCTGTTGCTGTGGCTCATCTCTGAAACATTCTGTTGCTGTGGCTCATCTCTGAAACATTCTGTTGCTGTTGCTCATCTCTGAAACATTCTGTTGCTGTTGCTCATCTCTGAAACATTATGTTGCTGTGGCTCATCTCTGAAACATTCTGTTGCTGTTGCTCATCTCTGAAACATTCTGTTGCTGTTGCTCATCTCTGAAACATTCTGTTGCTGTTGCTCATCTCTGAAACATTCTGTTGCTGTTGCTCATCTCTGAAACATTCTGTTGCTGTTGCTCATCTCTGAAACATTCTGTTGCTGTTGCTCATCTCTGAAACATTCTGTTGCTGTTGCTCATCTCTGAAACATTATGTTGCTGTGGCTCATCTCTGAAACATTCTGTTGCTGTGTGCCATCTCTGAAACATTCTGTTGCTGTGTGCCATCTCTGAAACATTCTGTTGATGTGTGCCATCTCTGAAACATTCTGTTGCTGTGTGCCATCTCTGAAACATTCTGTTGCTGTGTGCCATCTCTGAATCATTTTGTCCCTAACCACCTTGTCAATTCCTCTCAGTATTTTATATGTCGTTATTATGTCTCCCCTATCTCTCCTGTCCTTCATTGTCATCAGGTTATTTTCCCTTAACCTCTCCTCGTAGGACATGCCACTTAGGTCTGGGACTAGTCTTGTTACAAACCTTTGCACTTTCTCTAATTTCTTGACGTTCTTGACCATAATGGTGCTGCATACTCCAGTATGGGCCTGACGTACACAGTGTACAGAATCTTGAACGATTCCTTGCTAAGGTGTCAAAACGCTATTTTTAGGTTTGCCAGGCGGCCATATGCTGCAGCAGTTATTTGGTTGATGTTTTACCTCAGGAGAAGTGCTCGGTATTATACTCACTCCAAGATCCTTTTTACTTTGTCTGCGGTCTTCTTTGACCTTCCCCAATCTTCATGACTTTGCACTTGGTGGAGTTAAACTTCAGTAGTAGTTCAGGTTTGCAACCTGTCCAGATCCTTTTGTAGTTCTACCTGATCCTCATCCACTTGAATTCTCCGCATTAGCTTCATTTTGTCTTTAAACAGGAACACCTCTGAATCTATCCCTTCCGTCTTGGCATTCACGTATACCAGAAACAGGACCGGCCCTAGGACTAACCCTTGTGGAACACCGCTCGTCACAGTCGCCCACTCTGACACCTTGTCACCTACCATCACTCGTTGTTTCCTTCCTGTCAGGTATTCTCTGATCCATTGCAGTGCCTTTCCTGTTAATCCTGCCTGCTCCTCTAGCTTTTGCAGTAACCTCTTGTGTGGAACTGTGTCGAAAGCCTTCTTAGAATCCAAGAAAATGCAGTCTACACACCCCTCTCCCTCCTGCCTTAATTCTGCCACCCTGTCGAAAAATTCCAGTAGGTTTGTGACACAGGATTTCCCCTCCCTGAAACCATGCTGATTATCAAAGGTATATCGTGTATAAGCTTATTTTTTTCTAGGTGCTCCACTATTCTTTTCCTGTAGTTTAATGCTGCCTACCTGTCTCCTTAAAGATTGGGACTACACTTGCTGTCTTCCACGCTTCAGGTAGTTGCCCTGTTTCGATAGATGTGTTGAAGGTTGTTATTAGTGGCACACACAGCACCTCTGCTCCCTCTCTTAGGACCCAAGGAGAGATGTTATCTGGTCCCACCGCCTTCGAGGTAACTAGTTCACTTAGCAGACTCTTTACTTCGTCCTCGGTTGTGTGTAGTGTGTGCAGCACTTGTTGGTGTACCTTACCATTCTGGTCTACTATAGTTCAGTCTCTCTCCACTGAAAACACTTCCTTAAATCTTGTGTTTAGCTCTTCACATACTTCTTTAATGTTTCTTGTGATCTCCCCTCCTTCCTTCCATACTCAGCCTCATTACCTAGTCCTTGTCTGTTGTTTCTTCCTGATGTGGCTGTACAACAGCTTTGGGTCAGATTTGTCTTTCGATGCTATGTTATTCTCGTATTGCCGCTGGGTCTCCCTCCTTGTCCATGCATGTCCGTTTCTGGCTTTTCGGCTAATGTTATTTTACTGGGTCTTTTGTCATCTCTCTGTTCTCACTAAATGGTTATAACTATGACCCTAATTTTTAAAGGGGTGGAACGGTAAGCCAGTGGAAGGCCTCGGTCAGATGACCAGAAGTTCCAATGGCGGGTCATCATCTGACTAAGATCCGCGTCAGGAAACACTTGTCCTGTTTCCTGACGAACCTTACCTAACCTTTGTCTTCTGTACTTTTCCATTCTCTAGTGCACTTAGTTTTGGCCTCTCTAGACCTTTGGGTGAACCAAGGTCTCATTCTGGTCTTCTCATTGATATTTTATTCACTGTTTTTCCCAACTGTTCATTTTCTCACTGAACCATTTTTTTTCCTACGCATCTCTGGGTACGATTGAAGGAACACCATCACTGCTTCCTTTACTATTTCCTGTATCTCTCGGTGGACTGACAGTGCCTCTGTAAGGGACCTGTCACCATCTCTACCTACAGTTCCCTCACTGTTGTCACTGTACGCAACGGTATGCCACTTTTTTTTCTCCTCAAAATATCCTGGCCTGATAGGGCCTCTGAGCGCGCGCGCGTGTGTGTGCGTGTGTGTGTACTCACCTAGTTGTGGTTGCAGGGGTCGATTCATAGCTCCTGGCCCCGCCTCTTCACTGGCCGCTACTGGGTCACTCTCCCTGTATGGAGCCTGCCTCCACTACATCGCTTCCTAAACTATTCCACTTCCCGACCACTCTGTGACTGAAGAAATACTTCCTAACATCTCTGTGATTCATCTGAGTCTTCAACTTCCAACTGTGTCCCCTTGTTGCTGTGTCCCATCTCTGGAACATTCTGTCTCTGTCCACTTTGTCAATTCCTCTCAGTATCTTATATGTTGTTATCATGTCCCCCCTATCTCTCCTGTCCTCCAGTGTTGTCAGGTCGATTTCCCTTAACCTCTCCTCGTAGGACATACCCCTTAGCTCCGGGACTAGTCTTGTTGCAAACCTTTGCACTTTCTCGAGCTTCTTCACGTGCTTGGCTAGATGTGGGTTACAAACTGGTGCTGCATACTCCAGTATGGGCCTAACGTACACAGTATACAGGGTCCTGAACGATTCTTTATTAAGATGTCGGAATGCTGTTCTTAGGTTTGCTAGGCGCCCATATGCTGCAGCAGTTATTTGGGTGATGTGCGCCTCAGATGTTCCTGGTGTTATACTCACCCCAAGATCTTTTTCCTTGATTGAGGTTTGCAGTCTCTGGCCCCCCTAGACTGTACTCCGTCTGCGGTCTTCTTTGCCCTTCCCCAATCTTCATGACTTTGCACTTGGTGGGGTTGAACTCCAGGAGCCAATTGCTGGACCAGGCTTGCAGCCTGTCCAGATCCCTTTGTAGTTATGCCTGGTCCTCGTCCGTGTGTGTGTGTGTGTACGTGTGTGTGTACTCACCTAATTGTACTCACCTAATTGTGGTTGCAGGGGTCGAGACTCAGCTCCTGGCCCCGCATCTTCGCTGTCCGCTACTGGGTCTCTGCTCTCCCTGCTCCATGAGCTTTATCATACCTCGTCTTAAAACTATGTATGGTTCCTGCCTCCACTATATCTTTCTCTAGACTATTCCACTTCCTGACTACTCTGTGGCTGAAGAAGTGCTTCCTAACATCCCTTTGACTCATCTGAGTCTTCAGCTTCCAGTTGTGTCCCCTTGTTTCTGTGTTCCCTCTCTGGAACATCCTGTCACTGTCTACCTTGTCGATTCCCCGCAGTATTTTGTATGTCGTTATCATGTCTCCTCTGACCCTTCTTTCCTCCAGTGTTGTTAGTCCTATTTCCCTCAACCTTTCTTCATTGGACAGACCCCTGAGTTGTGGAACTAACCTTGTCGCAAACCTTTGCACTTTCTCTAGTTTCTTTATGTGCTTGACCAGGTGTGGGTTCCAGACTGGTGCTGCATATTCTAGTATGGGCCTGACGTACACGGTGTACAGTGTCTTGAACGATTCCTTGTTAAGGCAACGGAACGCTAATCTTAGGTTTGCCAGTCGCCCATATGCTGCCGCCGTTATCTGGTTGATGTGTGCCTCCGGAGACGTGCTTGGCGTGCTTGGCGTTATACTCACCCCAAGGTCTTTCTCCTTTGCCGAGGTTTGTAGCCTTTGTCCGTCTAACCTGTACTCTGTCAGCTGTCTTCTTTGCCCTTCTCCGATCTTCATGACTTTGCATTTGGTGGGATTGAATTCGAGAAGCCAGTTGCTAGACCAGATGTCAAGCTTGTCCAGGTCTGTTTGAAGTCCTGATTGGTCCTCTTCCGATGTGATTCTCCTCATTAATTTCACATCAT
>WNWK01019887.1:0-36902 GCA_009830355.1 Cherax destructor | reverse complement strand
ATTTCAGACCCCCAAAAATACACTTCCACAAGAACTTACAAAATTATACTTACATAATTGCACGATTTCCGGGGTATTCGTTAACCGAGGGTCCACTGTACAGTAGGGCCCCACTTATACGGCAGGTTAGGTTCCAGGCTAGTGCCTTAAAGCAGACATTGCCGAAAAGCAGAACGCCATTTTTTTCCACTTCTAAATGCATATAAATGCCAGACAACATGCTTACACTAACTTATATTAAGTTAGCAATAGCACTAGGCATTAAAAAACACAATAAAAAGTAAGATACACACAGAGTACACTTATTACTTACCTTAAAGTACAGTATTAACATTGATGTGTGAGAGGTGAGTGGCAGGGTATTGTCTAAAACAAGTAAAACATTAAAAGGAATTTTCTTTTCCTTGTAGTAAGCCTCAAATGTAGGCTTAAAATAGTCTGTGAACCAATTTATGAAAAGATCAGTAGTCATCCAAGCTTTCGAATTGGATTTATAATAAACAGGGAGCCTACCTTTTGCATAGTTCTTTAGGGCCCTAGGATTCTCTGAGTGATAAATTATCATAGGTTTTAACTTGCAATCCCCAGCAGCATTAGCTCTAGCAAGAGTGTTAGCTGACACTCTTGGGTTATCCTGGGTTCTCTACACATATGCTGCTACAGTCATCCCTTGGTTTTCGATTGTCTCAGTTTTCGCCGATTTTGGTTTTCGCTCACCTTTTTCATGGAAAAATTGTCTCAGTTTTTGCCAATGGTACGGAACCTGTACACCAGTGCCGCGCACATACAAAGGCCATAGGCCCGCCACCCACGCACCTCCCACGCACATTGTCACGCAGTCTAGCATTGTTTATGCTTGAGTGAACATCACCCCAGGAGTTCATACAAAACATTTATTAACAATTCATTGTTTTTGGCCCTTGATTATTGTGTGTGACTACTAAATAAGCTACCTTGGGCCCAAAGAAAGCTCCTAGTGCCAGTTCTTTGGTAAAGAAAGTGAGGAACACGGTAGAAATGAAGAAAGAAATAATAGAAAAATATGATAGTGGTGTACGTATTGCTGAGCTCGCCAGGATATACAAGAAAAACCCATCAACCATCAGTTCCATTGTGACAAAGAGAAAAGAAATCACGGAACCTAATGTTGCGTAAGGGGTGAATACGATAACGAAACAGAGATCACAAACAATTGAAAATATGGAGAAATTGTTATTGGTGTGGATAAACGAAAAACTGCTAGCGAGTGATAGTGTTGTGCAATCCATCATATGTGAAAAAGCAAGGTAGTTGCATGCCGATCTTGTCAAGAAAATGACTGAAACCAGTGTTGATGTTGATGAATTTAAGGCCAGCAAAGGCTGGTTTGAAAACTTCAAGAAGCGAAGTGGCATACACAATGTTGTAAGGCATGGTGAGGGTGCCAGTTCAGATAAACATGGGGCTGAAAAATTTGTGCGCGACTTTAAAGAATATGTAAAAGCAGAAGAATTCCAACCCCAACAAGTGTTTAATTGTGACGAAACAGGCCTCTTTTAGAAGAAAATGCCAAGGAGGACCTACATTACGCAGGAGGAAAAGGCAATGCCAGGACACAAGCCTATGAAAGATAGGCTAACTCTAATGTTGTGTGGTAACGCTAGTGGGGATTTCAAAGTGAAGCCTTTACTGGTGTATCACTCTGAAAATCCCAGAGTGTTCAAGAAATACAGTGTTGACAAGAGTAAATTGTGTGTGATGTGGAAGTCTAATGCTAAGGCATGGGTTACTAGGGAAATTTTCCTGAAATGGTTTAATCAAGTGTTTGGCCCCAGTGTGAAGAAATATCTATTGGACAATAAATTGCCACTTAAGTGCCTCCTGGTAATGGACAATGCTCCTGCTCATCCTCGAGACTTGGAAGACCAAATGTCTAAGAATTTCAAATTTGTAACAGTGAAGTTCTTGCCTCCTAACACCACTCCTCTCATCCAGCCCATGGACCAGCAGGTCATTGCAAACTTCAAAAAACTGTACACAAAAGCAATGTTTCAAAGGTGCTTTGATATGACCAATGACTCTGCATTGACCCTAAAAGAGTTCTGGAAGGATCACTTCAATGTCTTCCATTGCATAGGCCTTATAGATAAAGCTTGGCAGGGAGTGACTTCCAGGACGATGAACTCTGCTTGGAGAAAGTTGTGGCCAGATTGTGTCCCAGAGAGGGATTTTGAAGGGTTTGGGGCTGACCCTGAGGAGCCTATGGAAGTTGTGGAAAGTATTGTGGCATTGGGGAATTGCATGGGGTTGGATGTGAGTAGCCAGGATGTGGAAGAGTTGGTGGAGGACCACAATGAAGATCTAACCACTGAAGAGCTGCAAGAGCTTGAGCTGCAACACCATCAAACCACAACTCAGGAAATTGCTTAAGTGGAGGAAGAGAGATGTAAGGTGCCTTCTTCAGAGATTAAGGAGATTTGTGGAATGTGGAGTAGGGTGCATTCATTTGTGGAGGAACATCACCCTGACAAAGATGTTGCAATCCGTCTCATCAACATGTTCAATGACAATCTCTTTTCCCATTTTAGGGACATTTTAAAGAGCTGCCAGACACAGAGCTCTCTGGATAGATATTTAGTGCCACAGGTGTGCAGTGACTCTCAAGCTGGTCCTAGTGGGATTAAAAGACAAAGAAGGGAAGTAACCCTAGATGAGGACTTGGTACCTAGAGTCCTTATGGAGGGGGATTCCCTTCCAAAAAATAGGGTCTCTTCCCTCTCCCCTCCTCCCTCTTTTCCATCCAGCAACATCAGTCTTCAATAAAGGTAAGTGCCACATAGAGTTCATTCATTTGTGCATGTAAATCTATCTTTAAGGCCCCCCAAATTTTTTTTTTCTAAACTTCTGGGTTTCTGGAACGGATTAATTGAATTTCCATTATTTCTTATGGGGAAAATAGTTTTGTTTTTTGCCGATTTTGGTTTAGTTGATCCATCTGGAACGGATTAAACACGAAAACCAAGGGATGACTGTATATGTAACTGTATTTGATGGCTATCTCGGCGATCAACATATACCTTGTTAGTAAGTTTATTCAGGTATACACAAATACAGTTACATAGATTATCATACATAGCAGAATATGCGTAGAGAACCTAGGATAACCCAAAAAAATCAGTTCACTGAGTTTAATCATTTCTAACTTGGCATTAAAGTAAGAGGCTTACGACTCCTCTTTTTATCACAACTAAGCTTAGACGCCATAGTCAATGAGAGCCAACTAGTTAACGAGAGAGAGAACGAGATATGGAGTTCAGACAAGGTAAAATAACAAACTGAACAGGTAGTGGGCGATCACTCGGTCAGGCGAAATGAATGCGATTAATACGTGTCCACTTTTAGTTCATTCACATACGTTTGTAAGATTTTGTGAAACTTTTACCTCAAAATAATAATAATAATTACCTCACAAATAATAATAATTACCTCACAATACAAATACTCTTACATTGTGTACAAGTTGTACAAGTTAGTATAAAATAAACAAACAGCAACACTCCCATTCTCATGCAACACTATTTTTAGAGTTAATGATAGTATTATTATTATTATCATAATAAAAAAGAAGCGCTAAACCCACAAGGGTCGTGAATAGCTATATATAGAGTGAAGGCATATGAAAGGAATATTTTTCTACAGTTATTCCTCAGTGTTTGAGTACAGAAAACGTAATTCTTCTGACACTCCTACAAAGTCACTTGGTAAACAAATCTCATATTTGTCAATTTTTATTCTGTGGGTGTATGTATCATGTTCGTATGCTATGTAACGTGTTTTTTAAATAATTTAGAAGAAAATATCATAGATGAATTTATGAAAATGTCTATATTAACGTAAAATAAGACATTTAATGTGCCCAAGAGTGATTATTATTAGTACAGTAGAACTCCGAGTAATGGTATGTCCGAATAACAATTTTTTCGTGTAAAGGTTGCTTTTTACGGTCAATATTTTTCTCGTGTAGCAGTCCATACCAGACCTGTCCGCCTGCCTGCGGACGCCAGTCTAGCGTTGTTTACACTTGAGTGAACAATACCCAGCGCGCTCTTTTAAACATTTCACAATAAATTTATTGTGTTTATTGCTGGTTTAGTGATTGTCACTGTGAAATAAGTCACCATGGGTCCAAAGAAGCTTCACAGATCGATAAAGGCTATAGCACCAGCCAGTGATAAAGTGTAGCATTAACAGTGTAGCAATGGAAATAAGTCACTCTGTCTGACTTTTTTGGGATATCCTAGGTTTTCTACACATATGCTGCTATGTATGATAATCTATGTATAACTGGATTTGTGTATACCTGAATAAACTTACTTAAGTAAGTTTAGTGATTAATTGATAGAAAATGACGACAAGAAACTTAACTTCTACAATGTTTGAAGAATAGTATAGGGACACTGACAAGAGCGCCACCCTCTGCCACCATCTCCTCCAAGGTAAGTGTATATATTTCTTATTTATATAGGTGTGAATATTTCTTATTTATAAATTAAAGTGTAAATACTTCTTATTTATAAATTATGCACATTGTTTGTGTGATAGTGGTGATGGCTTTCTGCTGAAACCGACTACCACCACGGCTTATGGTCAGTGGCCCTTATACCCAACAACAACACCAACACACTCCACCACTCCTTAGATTCGTAATGACATGTTTTATTCATTCTAGAGTTTATATCATGTTTCTATGTTATTAATATTGTTTATTATGTCATATTAGATGAATTGTGCTAGATAAATAAGCTGTAGAGTTGATATTATTGTCAAATTGAAGGACTATTTTGTCCTGCCTCCAAACAAACTCTCATACGCCAACAAGAGTCTTCAATAAAGGTAAAACTTATTTAACTGTTCATTTGTCCATTATAATTAGTGCTTTATATTTATTTCTCATTGTTTTCTGTATGTAAAACTATAGTATTTATTCTTTAAAAAAATGAATTTTTGGTGAAAATTTTTGGGTGGAAACGGATTAATTGTATTTACATTATTTCTTATGGGAAATAAAGTTTTGAATTACAAATTTTTCGTGTTGAGGTCTAGTTCCTGGAATGGATTAAGATCATTAGTTGAGGGACCACTGTATTACGTAATGTTTTCCCTCCGCCCGGCAACACCATAGCATATAAACAGCATGTTTATATGCTTTCTAACGTGTTTCTTATATAATTTTGAAGAAAATATCATAGATGGATTAATGAAAATGTCTATATTGACATAAAATTGGACATTTAATGTGCCCAAGAGTGATTATTACATAATAGAGAGATGTGCTCACGGAAAATGTAAACAAACCGGGTGGCGCGCACCGCGCCATATATGAAAAACTGCTCGCCATATACAAAAGTTTTGGTCATAATTTGAACTCGCCGTATGAACTTAACGCCGAAAGGCAAAACGTTGAAAAGCGGGGCCCTACTGTACTATGCCAATTTCAAAATAGGGTCCAGAATAAACAAAGCAAGCATTCATGGCACTAAAATAACATTTCCTTTGTTATTATTATTATAATCAAAAGAAGCGCTAAACCACAGGGGTCATACAGCGCCGCAGGGTAAAGTAGGATGTAGGAAGAATGGAATGTAAGAGAGAGAGGGATGATTAGTAGGGTATGGAGTGTAGCAGGGTAGTGGATAGTGCAAGGATAGAGTATAGCAAGAGATTGAGGTAGAAGGGACTGAGGGGAGTGATAGAGGCATAAACTTCAGAGTTTGTGTAGTAAGTCAGTTGCTGTCAAAAAGTCAATGAGAGAGTCAGGATTAAAGGAGGGCCCATCGGCAAGAAGGGAAGGTAAAGAAAGGGCTGCAGAGTGAAGACGCCGTTGGAGGTAAATTCTACGTGCTCGTTGATAGAGTGGGCAATCTAACAGAATAGTATGACGAACAGATACTGGAACATGACAATGCTCACAGAGATGTACAGGGAGCCTCTCCATGAGATACCCATGAGTAAGATGAGTGTGGCCGATGCGAAGACGGGAGAGTATAGTCTCCCAACCTCGATATTGGTGACAAGAAGAAGGCCAGAAACCTATACTCGGTTTAATAGAATGAAGTTTGTTATTTAGCAGGTCAGACCAGCGTTGTTGCCAACGGGTGCGAATTTGGGTAGCAATGACTGCAAAATAGTCCGTGAATGGAACACCTCTATATGAAACTGGAAGGTCATGTACTGCTGACCGCGCAGCAGTGTCTGCCTGTTCATTGCCCTGTACGTCAACATGACCAGGGACCCAGCAAAAAACAATATCTTTGTGTTTGCCAGAGATACGGCGTAACCAAAGTTGGATACGAAGAACTAGGGGTGAGGTGTATCAAATTTCCGGATAGCCTGTAAAGCACTAAGGGAGTCTGAAACAACCACAAATGGTGACACAGGCATAGATGCAATACAGATAAGTGCCACAAGAATGGCGTACAATTCAGCCATAAATATGCTGTCCGGAAACACTGCTGCGAATCCGACGCCGTCTGATGACTTAGAACCATCGGTGTACACTGCGATGTCATGGGAATTAGAATGGAAGTGGTCTAGAAAAAAAGAGCGAGAAGCCGCAGTAGGTAGTTGGGCTTTCACGCAAGGCAGAGGAAAAGAACAGACACGGACAGCAGGAACTTCTCGAGGGGGTAGGGGAAAGGGAGATGCCACATGAACATAGAAAGGTGGTAGCTGAAGGGAAGACAAGAGCGAATGTAGACGAAGAGAAAAGGGACGAAGTAAACAGGGTCGACAAACAAATAAAGAGCATCTACTAACATCCGTGACAATCCTATACATGGAAGGAATGTGGAGGTCATGAGAGAGAACATAATAGCGAAGGCAATGTGCATCACGACGATCGAACAAGGATGGAATGTTTGCTTCTACATAGAGGCTCTCAACCGGGGAAGAACGAAATGCACCGAGGCATAAACACAATCCCTGGTGATGGATGGGATTAAGGCTGGAAAGAGTAGCAGGGGAGGCCACCGAATATATCTGGTCACCATTATCGAGTTTCGATAAAATTAGGGATGAATGCAGGCGAAGGAGAGTTCTACGATCAGCCCCCATGAGATGTGCTAGGGTTTTAAGGAGGTTCTGCCGGCATGACAGGTCACCTTCAGAGAGGTAATGGAGGTTTCCAGGACACTCGACGGTCAAACAGGAGGCCGAGAAACCTGACTGTATCACGTTCTGGGATACGTGAGCCGTATAGGTACAATGGATGATAAGAGACCACTGAACGCCTAGTAAACGTAATTTGATGAGTTTTGCCACTAGAAAATTTAAAACCATGATTGGTGGCCCAATCGGAAACCCGGTTGATGGCATGCTGGAGGGAAACTGCAATGAGGTGACAGTCAGCACCCGCACAAGCTATGGCAAAGTCATCAACATAAAGCGATGACCAAATATTGGATGTGAGAACAGATGCCAGATTATTTATAGCAAGAAGAAAGAGTGTTGTGCTCAGAACACATCCCTCGACGCCTTCAGCTTAGACAAACTCCGGGGAAAGCACATTACTAACCCGGACACGGAAATGTCTTTCAGTTAAGAAGGCCTTAAGGAAAATGGTAGATTGCCACGGAGGCCTAAGGAGTGGGCCTGGGCCAAGATATTATAAGTAAAGTAAAGTAAATTTTATTTCTTTGCAAGTATACATAGATATTGGTAGTTACAATCATAAAACTGAAATGCAAGGAGAGCCACTGGCATGCCATGGCATTAGGGGCAGCTTAATCTAATGACTTATAGACTATGTACATAATACAGTGGTCCCTCGGTTTTCGTGCATCTCCAAACTCGAACATTTATGTAAGTGTATTTTCGTAAGTGCTGTTGCAAGTGTATTTTGGGGTCAGAAATAGACTAACCTACGTGACATTATTTCTTAAGGAAGTAAATCTGCTCGTAATGGCACTTGAGCAGCATTCTGGAACAAATTTTCGGCGAAAACCGAGGGACCACTGTACTAGAGAAATTGATTGAGTTTATTCTAGTTATATATTTTATTTCAAATTACAATATGATGATATACTGTTAAAATGACAATATGATGATATTAAATTGTAACAATATAAAATTGAGATTATCTTAAGGAAAATAACATTGAGCATTTTTTAAAGTAGTTTACAGTATGAGTATTTAGTTTAGGGTGAGTAGGTGTTTTTTGAGAAGTCTTAAATTGATTTTTAGACAAGGTTAACTTAATATTTACTGGTAATGAATTCCAGATTCTGGGGCCCTTTATGTGCATAGAATTTTTACATTGGTTGGTATGGACTCGGGGTATGTCAAAAAGTGATCTGTCTTGTGTTGTGGTCGTGGGACCTATTAAAGTTTTATTTTTTTTATTTATTTTTTTTATTAACACATCGGCCGATTCCCACCAAGGCAGGGTGGCCCGAAAAGAAAAACTTTCATCATCATTCACTCCATCACTGTCTTGCCAGAGGGTGCTTTACACTACAGTTATAAAACTGCAACATTAACACTCCTCCTTCAGAGTGCCGGCACTGTACTTCCCATCTCCAGAACTCAAGTCCGGCCTGCCGGTTTCCTGAATCCCTTCATAAATGTTACTTTTGCTCACACTCCAACAGCACGTCAAGTATTAAAACCATATGCCTCCATTCACTCCTATCAAATACGCTCACACATGCTTGCTGGAAGTCCAAGCCCTCGCACACAAAACTTCCTTTACCCCCTCCCTCCAACCTTTCCTAGGCCGACCCCACCCCGCCTTCCCTCCACTACAGATTTATACACTCGGTCACTCTGTCTCGCTCCATTCTCTCTACATGTCCAAACCACCTCAACAACCCCTCCTCAGCTCTCTGGACAATCGTTTTGGAATCCCGCACATCCTCCTAATTTCCAAACTCCGAATTCTCTGCATTATATTCACACCACACATTGACCTCAGACATGACATTTCCACTGCCTCCAGCCTTCTCCTTGTTGCAACATTCATCACCCATGCTTCACACCCATATAAGAGCGTTGGTATAACTATACTCTCATACATTCCCCTCTTTACTTCCATGGACAAGGTTCTTTGTCTCCACAGACTCCGAAGTGCTCCACTCACCCTTTTCCCCTCATCAATTCTATGATTCACCTCATCACCTATTAAAGTTGTTGAGGAAAATTTTGAGCGAAGGGTTAATATTAGCATGTAGATTTTTATGTATGTAATAGACACATGAATAGGTATGAATGTTTTCTACGGTGAGTAGTTTTAGAGTTTTGAATATTGGTGGAGTATGCTGTCTAGAGTGGGAATTTGTTATCATCCTGACTGCAGCCTTTTGCTGGGTTATGAGTGTTCTAAGGTGATTTAATGTTGTTGAGCCCCATGCAGAGATTCCATAGGTGAGATAAGGGTAGATAAGTGAATGATATAGTGCAAGGAGAGCTGATTGTGTCACATAATAGCGTATCATTGATAATATGCCTACTGTCTTTGAGATTTTCTTGGGAATTTGTTGTATGTGTGTTTGGAATTTAAGACTACTGTCAAGGTGGATTCCTAGGAATTTTCCCTCTGTGAGTCTTGTGATGGGTGAACCATTGAGCGTTATGTTAAGTGGAACATTTGTGGCTTTGTTTCCAAACTGAATGAAGTAGGTCTTGTCAGTATTGAGAGTAAGCTTATTTGTCTTCATCCATGTTCATATTTTCTGTAATTCGGCATTAACAGTGTTGGCCAGTATGACTGGATTTGGGTGAGAGAAAACATATGTTGTGTCATCTGCAAATAATATGGGTTTGAGTAGTTGTCATGCATTCGGTAGGTCATTTATGTAAATGAGGAATAGGAGTGGCCCCAGGACACTTCCTTGCCTTCTCAAGCCTTCTCAAGGTTAAAAAAGATGGCATTACGAATATACGTATCCAAGCATAGTAAGAGGTCAATGGCAGAATGGCCCTTACGAAAGCCATATTGACTAGTGGAGAGTCTAAATACCACATCAAATGTCTATTAACTAGACGTTCAATCACCTTGCAAACTGCACTGATAAGAGCGATGGAACGGTAGTGGGAGGTATCAAGTTCTGTAGTACCCGGTTTGCGAAAAGGGAGAACAATAGCAGACTTCCACAGCTGGGGAATAACTCCTTGCGACCATATAAGATTAGAGTCGTAAGAGGACAGCAAGAGCAGACTGATGTAAATGCTGTAGCATACAAATATGTATGCCGTCTGGCCCAGCTGCCGATGATCGGCAAGCGGAGAGTGTTGCCTCCAGTTCTTGAAGGGTAAAAGGCACATTATAAGATTCTTCTCTGAGAGAAGAAAAATCTAAGGGCTTTAACTCGCTGGCAGACTTAGAAGAAAGGAACGAGGGGCATAGATGTAGCCCCTGAGAAATGCGGACCAGATGATTACCAATTTCAGTGGCAACGGCAAGAGGGTGTGTTATATCGACACCGGCAATCCGAAGAACAGGAGCTGGGTCGGGGGAGAATTTACCACTTAATTTCCGCACTTTCTTCCAGACTGCACTCATCGAAGAAGCTGAAGTGATGGTGGAAACGTAATCCCGACAGCAAGTGCATTTAGCGTCGCGTATGACACGGCGAGCAATTGCTCTCCTCTGTTTAAAATCAAGGAGTCTCTCAGTGGTTCTGTTATACCGGTACCTGCCCCACGCAGCGCGTTTCAAACGTACTGCCTGAGCACAAGCAGGAGACCACCAAGGCACACACTTCTGAGAATGATTGCCCGAGGTTTGGGGGATAAAATGTGAAGCTGCGGTTAAGACGGAGGACGAGAAGAGATGTAAAACCTCATCAATGGAGGACGAGGAAGGAGCCTAATGAAAGGCAGTACGATGTGTGTAAAGGTCCCATTTCACCCGGTCAAATTGCCAGCGTGGGCTACGAGGAGGTGGAGAATACGAAGGGGACATGAGGATGATTGGAAAATGATCACTCTCATGTAGGTCCGGGAGGACAGACCAGGTGAAGTCAAGGACAGTTCAGGAAGAGCAGATGGAGAGATCGATGCAAGAGAAAGAATGAGTTCGAGAATCAAAATGGGTGAGAGTACCCGTATTTAAAACATGGAGGGGGAGAGAAGCAAGAAATGCCTCCAACTGAACACCACGGGAGTCACAGTGTGACCCTCCCAGAGAAAATGGTGTGCATTAAAATCGCCAAGTAACAGAAGAGGTGGCGGCAAGGAAGAAACCAGAAAATCAACATCTGGGATAGACAATGCCCGAGAAGGGGAGAGATATAAAGAACAGAGTGTATACCACTTATTCAAGTGGATACAGGCTGCAGTGTAATGTAGAGAAGAATGAACAAAGAGAGGATGGTATGGAATACCAGTGCGTATAAGAAGAGCACTTTCGTTAAAGGTTCCATCAGAAAAAGGATCCGATGAATATAACAAATCATAGCCCGACAAGGGACAGATAACAGTGGATTGTAATTTGGGTTCTTGCAAACAGACCCCAACAGGGGAAAACTGGGAGAGCAACACCTGAAGCTCACCCCGGTTACCCCTGAGGCCTCAGATATTCCACTGCAAATAAGCCATGATTTATGAAGAGAAAGATAAAAGAAGTTAGAGGTATCTATGGACTAGGGTTAGAAAAGTCCACATGTGGAGGCAGTGGAAGACCTGTAATCAGAGGAGTGGGATGCTGTGAAGGAAGGAGAGGTGTAGACGGAGAAGAAAGGAGGAGGAACCGGAGGTGGAGCGGTGTCCATCAACGTTCCAGTCTCTGAAATATATTCTGCGGTAGCGTCCAGCATTTCGGCAGACAAAGATGCAGGATGTGAGACCACATTAGAGAGGGAAGAAGGAGGAGGGTGAACAACAATTGGGGAGGCTAAAGACTGTACTAAAGTAGAGGGCGAGGAGATTTAAGAGGAAACTGTTGAAGGGGCTTGGGAAGGGACAGGAGTGGAAGTGACCTGGGGGGGGGCAGTCAAGGAAGAAACTTGGGAGGGGACAGGGGATGAAGATATTGAACAAGGAGGAGGATGAACCTCCACACACGTTACAGAACTAGTCGGAGGTGAAGAACCCGGTAATGGGGATTTTTTGCCAGACTTATGAGAAGAGGGGCGGTGAGGATTAGGTGTTGGACGAGGGCATGTAGGCACAGAACTGTGTGAGTGAGTAGAGGAAGGGGTGAGGACAGTATAGGATGCCGAGGTAGGGGCCTCGGAGCCAAGAACAGCAAAAGAATTCGAGACGGGTGACTGAGAATGGGGCGACCACAGAGGAAGCCACGTAAGTTAGGACCCCAGAAGTGGGGGGGACGTTTAGCAATGCGAGAATAGGAAATACGGTGAAATCTCCCTTGAAGGCATAGATGAGAGACGGCCATAACATATGAGAAGTCTTCCGCCTCTTTGAGACAACGAATTTCCCGCTCATTTAGGTAAACCTGACAATGGCGTGAGTACAATGGATGTGCCTCATGACAGTTAAGGCAAGAAGGAGGTAGATTACAAGAAGGACTGGCATGGTCGTTGGCACCACAGACTGGGCATTCATCCATGGACCTGCAATATTTCGCTGGATGACCAAAACGCCAGCAGTTTCTACACTGTTGCGGTGTAGGGTTCACCTTTCGAACTTGTAAACGGTGACCTGCAATGTAGACCGAGGGTGGAAGTTCATGGCAGTCAAATATTAAACGAGCTATATTGTAAGGATAACGTCTTCGCTTATGGGCAGGGAGGACAAAAGTGTCAACTTTAAGGATAGGGAGGTCTTGGAGCTCAAGCTCCTCCAGAATGTCATCAACACATGTCTGAAAATTCCATTGGACAATGGTGTGGGGTAAAATGACAATACCACTTCAAGAATTGAGTGAATGATGTTTGTCAATAGTGATAGGAATAGTATCTATGGTCGTAAGGAGAAAAAGATCGCGAGCTTGGCCAGCATTCTGGACCGCGATGATGCCAGTGCCGCTCTTGAGAGCGTGAAATGAGATATCTTTACCTACATGGCGTAGAAGAGCTTTACCAATACTATGATCGGAAAGATAGGTAGTTGGAGTAGTCAGTCTTAGAGTAAAAAACTTTGTCTATTGAGTAGTGTGAAACGAAGTGTTTAAGTGGAGTGCGTGACGTGCTGGTCGTTTCTGAGATGAATGAGAAGGAAGTGTCGAATCGTCATGTAAGGGTCTTGGTCGTTTGGATGTGGGACCGGAGGTGGTCCGACGTGTGACAGGCAAGCAATCCGAAAATTGCTGCACCGTAGAGGGAGAAGCTGGAATCAAGGTCAGAGAAGAGCGAAGGTCAGACATGTCAAAAGGGCCGGTCGGAACCCCAGTACCTGAAGCAGGTGACAAACCAAACCGGCACCAGCAAGAGGTACAGGGGAGGTGTCCGAAGAGTTGTCCATTAACGAGGTAGGGTCAGAACTGGGTGCGGTATCAGGAAGGGGCCCGGGGGTAGTAGGTTCACGGATTGGGTCATCCATGGTTAGGTTACTTCTTTCTTTTTGGTTTTAATAAAAAAAAGAAGAAAATAAAAAGAAAAAAAAGAAGGAATAGCTCCTAGGAGGAATGAAAGGGGTGTAACTCCCCCTCCGTGCCCAAGAGGACCTCAACACCGCAAGTAGTGCAGATGCTGCATGGAACCCGTGCCATACTCTACCCTTCATGCCAGTAAACCAGCAGTCCGGGATAGCAACCTCACATCCACCGAGCCACCTCGGCGGACAAAAGAGAGGGCGGCCGGATACCCACCACAAAGCATATCTCCTTCGGCCAACACCTCTGGAATCCGAAAGGTGGCCTCCAGAGATACACCCGTCGCCCGAAAGATACCCAAAGCCACCCCCCGGGAGACCGGAGAGGGATCGGGACATCCCCAGGCAATCCAGATTCCACTACAAACTACACCACCGCCAAGAACCTCAACGGAATGGGATGAACCATGGTACCCTTCCCCCTACCTAGGAACCAGAATGCCTGTGGAGAGAATCCCACAGGTTAAAAATGGGAAGGGAATAAGGGAGGGATGAGGATGAGGAGGAGGAAAGGGAAAAAGGGAGGATGGGGAAGATGGGATAGGGGAATGGGGCTTGGGGGTAATTAGGTTCAGTCTGAGGAAGAAGACCAAGAGGTCCAATTCCTCAGACCAAGAGCCTCTTCACCACAGCAAGGAGCCCCCCTTGAAGAGGCAGCCCTTCCCACTGCCTTACCCCCTCCCCACTGCCTTATCCACCACTCACACTGCCAGTGTGAGGTATTCCTTACTGCATAGCTTGGTGACAAAGGCGCACTGAATTACCACTCCCACAATGCAATGCGGGTGCATAGATTTTTTCCTACTGCGCACACTTACTACATAGACCCATTCTATCACATGCAGGCCTACCAGCTCTCTCCCGCTTGATTTGAAGCCACTAGAATTTATGCATACTAGTACGTCAAACACCCTGGTGCGTAAGACATACTAGTACGTCAAAAACCCTGAAAGGGTTAAGGTTTACTATACAAATATAGTAGGAGTCTAAGAAATAAGATAGATGAACTAAGATTACTTGCAAGTGCAGGTAATATAGATATTATTGCTATAACAGAGACCTGGTTCAACCTGAAAGATAGAGAAATGCCTTCTGAGTGCAACATACAGGGTTATAAACTATTCCACACTGATAGGGTCAACAGGAAGGGTGGTGGAGTGGCGATGTATGTCAGAGATAAATTAAATTGTTGTGTTAGACAAGATATAAGATTAGAAACATCGGACACAGAATCTGTTTGGCTACAGTTTCTCGAGGGTCGTGAAAAATTCATTTTGGGTGTGATTTACAGGCCCCCAAGCCTGGATAGGGAGTGCAGTAAGCTGCTATGGGATGAAATTCATAAGGCGTCTAGATATGAAAATGTTGTGTTAATGGGAGATTTTAACTTTAGACAAATTGATTGGAACAATGTGACAGGTAATCTTGAGTCTAGTGACTTTCTTGATACGTTCAGGATTGTTTTTTAAAACAGTTTGTGACAGAACCAACTAGAGGTAGCAACTTGCTTGATTTGGTTCTTGCCAACAAAGAATCACTAATTAATAATCTTGAGGTTAATGAAGAGCTTGGGAAAAGCGATCACAAATCACTTAGTTTCAATATATCACGGAATTACCCAGGTAACTGCAATCAAGTCTCTGTTCTAGACTTTCGCTTAGCCAACTTCATGGGGCTGAGAAATTACCTAGGTGGGCTAAATTAGGATGACCTGACTATGGGTCAGGTAGGTGATTTTGGTTGCCAATATGACGTTTTACAGAGCGTAGTTCTAGCTGCCCAGACAACTTTTGTTCCAAGTAGGGAAATTAGATCTAACAAAAATGATCATAAATGGATGAACAATAGATTAAAACATCTCATTGGTCAAAAGAGAGGCATATATAGGCGTATCAAGAGGGAATGGACAGATAAGAAATCAATATTTTCAATTAAAGAGAGAAATAAAAAAAGGAATAAGAAAAGCAAAAAGGGATTATGAGGATAAGGTCACAAGGGATTTGAAGACTAACCCAAAAGAGTTCTTTCAGGTATACAGAAGTAAGATTAGGGACAGATCATGGATAGTGATAAGGATATGCGTGAAATTTTCAATACTTACTTCCTCTCAGTTTTTACTCACGAAGATACTAGCGGAATTCCAGAAATAATAAATTATATAGAACAGGAAGATAATAGACTATGCTTGATTGGGGTAACTAGTGACATGGTCTTCAGACAAATAGAGAAATTAAAACCTAACAAATCCCCAGGCCCTGATGAACTGTTTGCAAGAGTTTTAAAGGAATGTAAAGAGGAACTTAGCAAACCTTTGGCAAATCTTTTCAATATATCACTACAAACTGGCATAGTGCCAGACAAGTGGAAAAGGGCAAATGTAATACCTATTTACAAGGCAGGTGACAGGTCCTTAGCTTTGAACTATAGACCAATAAGCCTTACCTCCATAGTTGGTAAATTTATGGAATCAATAATTGCCGAGACAATTCGTAGCCATCTTGAAAGGCATAAATTGATTAATGAATCTCAACACGGTTTTACTAAGGGGCGTTCCTGTCTTACGAATTAACTAACTTTTTTCACTAAGGTGTTTGAGGAGGTAGATCATGGTAATAAATATGATATTGTGTATATGGACTTCAGTAAGGCTTTCGATAGAGTTCCACATCAGAGGCTATTGAGGAAACGTAACGCACACAGAATAGGAGGAGAAATTTTTTACTGGGTAGAGGCATGGTTGACAAATAGGCGACAGAGAGTTTGCATAAATGGGGAGAAATCAGAATGGGGGCACGTCTCAAGTGGTGTCCCACAGGGGTCAGTTTTGGGCCCCCTGTTGTTTACAATTTACATAAACGACATAGATGAGGGAATAAATAGAGTAGACCCTCATTTAGCACGGTAGTTACGGTCCTGAAAACATCGTGTTAGGTAAAATCGTGTTAGATAATTAGAAGAACTTATGGGAAAAATAAGGTTATGTTCCTGGGAGTCCCCAAAAAGCCAAAAAAGTTTTTTTAGACCAACAGATCTTGCAAAAATTGAAGGCGAATATGTAATTGTAGTTCATTGTCGTGATATATTACTGCTTAAGACTACAAATGCAATAAAAATAATAGTATTTCTTACCTTAAATTGTGGGTAATGATGTTTGTGGATGGTTGTGAAGAGTGGATATGGATGGTGTGGCCCTACAGGGCTGAAGTGGATATGTAATTGTAGTGCATTGTCACGATATATTACTGCTTAAGACTACAAATGCAATAGAAATAATAGTATTTCTTACCTTAAATTGTGGGTAATGATGTTTGTGGATGATTGTAAAGAGAGTGGAGAATTATGCTGTGGCCCTACTAGGCTGAGGTGGATGGTAGAGGTTATGGTATTGAAGTCGATGGTTGTACTAGAGTGTCTAACTTTAAGTCATTCAGTCAGTCAAGTGATTCAGTAAGTCAGTCAAGTGATTCAGTAAGTCAGTCAAGTGATTCAGTAAGTAAAGTAAAGTAAAGTTTTATTTCATGTGATTCAAGTGATTCAGTAAGTCAGTCAAGTGATTCAGTAAGTCAGTCAAGTGATTCAGTAAGTCAGTCAAGTGATTCAGTAAGTCAGTCAAGTGATTCAGTAAGTCAGTCAAGTGATTCAGTAAGTCAGTCAAGTGATTCAGTAAGTCAGTCAAGTGATTCAGTAAGTCAGTCAAGTGATTCAGTAAGTCAGTCAAGTGATTCAGTAAGTCAGTCAAGTGATTCAGTAAGTCAGTCAAGTGATTCAGTAAGTCAGTCAAGTGATTCAGTCAAGTCAGTGAGTCATTCAGCCAAGTCAGTGAGTCATTCAGCCAAGTCAGTGAGTCATTCAGTCAAGTCAGTAAGTCATTCAGTCAAGTCAGTAAGTCATTCAGTCAAGTCAGTAAGTCATTCAGTCAAGTCAGTAAGTCATTCAGTCAAGTCAGTAGTCATTCAGTCAAATCAGTAAGTCAGTAAGTCAAGTCAGACTTATGTTTACCTCTTTTTATGTGTACAAAGATTTATCAAAATGCAATGAAAATGAGAAAATGTAAGTAAATAAACACAGCGAGCTTCCCGACAAACTCAATGGTTTAACCCACCAAACGCGACCGTGCGCTCAAAATTTTTTCCCATCCAGCGAATCGTGTAATATAAGGTTTATGTCGTGTTAGATAAAAATGTGCCGCAATTCTTCAATCGTGTAATACCCAAAACACGCAACATAAAGTCGTGCTAAATGAGGGTCTACTGTAGCAACATAAGCAAATTTGCTGATGACACCAAAATAGGCCGTCCAATTAATTCTAATGAGGACCTTAGAGCACTCCAGGATGATTTGAATAGACTGATGCAGTGGTCGGAGAAGTAACAGAAGCAGTTTAATGTAGACAAATGCAAAGTTCTAAATGTTGGGCAAGACAATAACCATGCCACATATAAACTGAATAATGTAGATCTTAATACTTGTGACTGCGAGAAGAATTTAGGAGTTCTGGTTAGCTGTAATCTGAAACCAAGACAACAGTGCATAAGTGTTCACAATAAAGCTAACAGAATATTTGGCTTCATATCAAGAAGTATAAATACAATGGAAAACAAGCGAAATGATTGTATGAATGAGCAGAAGCTTGCTTACGTACCGAGAGACACAAACAAACTGAAGCGCAAGCGTCCCCAGCCGGCAGGTTGACACGTCCAATATGGCCACTAACCGGAATAACAGCCGCTAACCGGGAGCCGTAAGACCAGCCGCTAACCGAGTTGGCCGCTAACAGGAACGGCCGCTAACCGAGGGTCCACTGTAATAGAAGTCCTCAGGTTGTTCTTCAACTCTATATATCTTTGGTTAGATTATGCTGCACAGTTCTGGTCACCGTATTACAGAATGGATATAAATCACTGGAAAACATACAGAGGAGGATGACAAAGTTGATCCCATGTATCAGAAATCTTCCCTATGAGGATAGACTGAGGGCCTTGAATCTGCACTCTCTAGAAAGGCATTGAATTAGGGGGGATATGATTGAGGTGTATAAATGGAAAACAGGAATAAATAAAGGGGATGTAAATAGCGTGCTGAAAATATCCAGCCAAGACAGGACTCACAGCAATGGTTTCAAGTTGGAAAAGTTCAGATTCAGGAAGGATATAGGAAAGCACTGGTTTGGTAATAGAGTTGTGGATGAGTTTAACAAAGGGGCTGGGATGTTGTGTAGTTTTAAAAATAGGTTAGATAAATACATGAGTGGGTGTGGGTGGGTGTGAGTTGGACCTGACTAGCTTGTGCTACTATTTCAGATGCTGAACTAATTCCTTATGTGGAAGTGACCTGACTACCTGGAGTTTACCTGGAGAGGGTTAGCTCCAGGTTGTCGGGTTTAAGCCGGGGAGTGATGGACCTGCCTCGCATGGGTCAGTAGGCCTGCTGCAGTATTCCTTTTTTCTTATGTTCTTATGTTTCAGACCCCCAAAAATACACTTACAAAAGCACTTACAAAAATACACTTACATAATTGTTTGAGTTGTGAGCTGTACGAAAACCAAGGGTCCACTGTATTTTATTCATACACCAACAAGAGTCTTCAATAAAGGTAAGTGTGATGTTATTATTGTTTTAATCTTCATGTCTCATTGTTTTCTGTGTATGTAAATCTATATTTCATATAAAAAAAAAATTTTTTGTTAATACTTTTGGGTGTCTGAAACAGATTAATTGAATTTACATTATTTCTTATGGGGAAAATGGATTTGAAAATCGTAAATTTTGAATTTCATCAGTGTTACGGACATAGCCTGTAGATCACTAGGTTATAGTGCTTCTCGTAACAAATTCATAAAAATAACAGGATTATCTCGTCTAGGGGTCATCATACACAGGGTTCAACTTATAGAGGAAAAAGGAATCTTTCTAGTTTCTGTTGGTTTTATTTACAGCATTAATAATCATTTTTCATATCATAAACACTATGAGTAAAACATATTATTATCCTTATTATCACATCACTATAATAACTTAAGTATTCACAAACAGCTCTAGACAGAGAGTTACTAGACTCTCACAATGAGTCAAATGGTATACAGTGGACCCACGAGTAATGAGCAAAATTCATTCCAGAAGCCTGCTCAAGTGCCATTACCAAACAAATTTACTCCCTTAAGAAATAATGTCAAGTAGGTTAGTCCATTTCAGACCCCAAAAATACACTTACAAAAGCACTTAGAATATTATACTTACATAATTGTACGATTTCCAGGGTGGTCGTTACTCGGGGGACCACTGTGTATAAATATATGTCCAGATACGTGCATTTTTACAAGCCCAAACGCCACACTGAAGTAAATAACAGTTCTTTCTCGAGGATCATTCTACAATAATCTCGTCTATGGATCAGAGTCTATAAACTGCATATCACTTAGACTCGTTCACTTATTTTTATTTTTCTCAAGAATTTCTCAACTGTATTCTCAGACAGAGATATATGCCCTATTCACGGGCTTCCAATAATTCCTGGGAACTGCTCGGAGAGAGTAGGGTGACTTGAAGACAGATTCTCCACTAGACCCTTCCGAGACTAGTGGAAGGTATGAACTGAACAAGGTAAGGCTTTACCAGCCAACCTTAACTCGGTCTGTACAGGGATTGAGTAGCTCAAATTGTCTGCGCAGTTTAGAAATATTCAAACATCCTACCTATGTACAAAGATAAACAATTTGTAGTCAGATAATATTATAGAGTAAATCCATTTTAGCTATTAATGGAAATACAGGTCTCCCTCAACATTCGCGAGGGTTAGGGGATCAAGAGCCTCGTGAATGTTGAAAAATCGCGAATGTTTGGTGCCCCAATATATTGTAGGGAAATATAATACAATACTGCTTTCTTAACCTATTGAACCATGAACAATCATAAAACACATGAAAACAACGTAAAATAATGTACCATATACAGTGGACCCCCGAGTTTCGTAAAAACTTCACTCCTGAAGTCTGCTCAAGTGCCATTACCGAACGAATTTACTCCCTTAAGGAAAAATTTCACGTAGGTTAGTCTATTTCAGACCCCCAAAAATACACTTCCACAAGAACTTAAAAAATTATACTTACATAATTGCACGATTTCCGGGGTATTCGTTAACCGAGGGTCCACTGTACATGTTATTTTGACATGAGCTGGCTGTGGAGGGAGGCCTGTAATAGTATAATTATACAATATATATTTTATAGTGTTGTGAAGTGTCATGGGGAATCAAGAATTACTGACACACTGCTGCTTCTCTCTCTGCTGTAGCTCTGCCCACTTTGTAATGATGCCAAATGTTGAATTAAATATCTATACATTAGAAAAAAATGAAACTCCAACTTGATAACATTATTTTAATTTGCATAACTCATATATTACAGAAAACAATAAAAAAGTAAAATACACATACACAATGAGTTAAGCTTACATAAAAATACATTAAATTCACCATCTAACATCATTACGAAGTGGGAGGAGCTACTGGAGGGAGGGAGAGGCAGCAGTAACATTCAGTGTCTGGTGAGTCGTCATGGGTGGTGGATGTTAGCCTTATAATAATAATAATAATAATAATAATAAGTTTATTTGGACATGATACAAAGAATTACATTTGGTTATTGAGATTACATGAGGTGTACATGCCAAAAGCCCCTAGTATGCAGGGCATTTTGGGCAGACTTAAAATTAACTTAAAACTAAATTGTAAAATTTTTGTAGATAGTATACAATGAGTAAAGGTGAGTTAAATATTTAAGCTATGAAATTTGAACATAGTTTAGACATGACATTTTTTAAACATAGTTTTGTACTTTTGTCTTCATTATAAAATTAATTAAATCAGATTAAACAAATTAAAGCAATAATAATAATAAAATAATAAAAAGTTATGGTTGATAATTTATAAAATAAGTAAAGTTGCATATCTAAGTTATAAAGTTTGAATATAAGTTGAACATATCAATTAATTGTAGCAATTTATTGTAGCAATGCAACTAATTGAGTGAGATAACAATTTAAAACAATTAATTGCATTGCAGTTAGTTTACGTGGTCATTATAATGTAAGTGTTGTGGAAATAATTAGCTAAGTATGTATTATTCATAACAGGTTTTACATTCATTCATTCGTTCATTCATACATTACATTCAATTGATTAGTCAGGTTTTTACGTTAAGTGATTATTCTACTTTGCTGGGAATGTTTGATATGGAGCAATTAGCTTTGGGTGAGAAGGTGGTTTTTTAGCATCGTTTTGAATTGGGGTACAGGTAGGGTTTCTTTGGCAATGACAGGTAATGAATTCCAAATTTTCGTGCCTTTTATATGCATTGAGTTTTTACATAGTGTTAGGTGGACACGGGGAACATCGAGGAGTGATCTGTCTCTAATGAAATGTGTAATTACACTAATATTCGTAATAAAGGTTATCTATCTATTACATTTATTCCAAATTGATATCAGAAACACGATAAATACCCTACAACTGTAATAAAGACCCTGAAATGAATAATACAGTGGTACCTCGAGTTACGATATTTTTTCGTTCGAGAATGCTGTTCAAGTGCCATTACCAAACGAATTTATCCCCATAAGGAATAATGTAAAATAGACTAGTCCTTTTACACCCCAAAAATATACTTACAAAAGCATTTAAAAAATAAACTTACATAAAAGGGCGATTTTGGGGACCATCGTAACTCGAGGTACCACTGTATATGCCATATTATATGAGTAGGGTAAGAGAAGCAGGCAGGCCGCCAATCATGAGAGTTGTTTACATCAGGTAAACATGCCTAAATCACTTTGTCATAAGAGTAAACAAATCACACCAGCGTCAATACACATCAACTGGTGAGTCTAATATTCATGCACAAGTGCTCCGATATTATTTATACCATTTTTACAATGATGCAGTTGTATACATAACAGTAAAACTTCTATTTTTGTGAGAATAAAAATCAAAAGGAAAGCAAAAGTAATGTAAGAGGGCCTGAAACATGACTAATGAACAGAGAATATGTTATTTTAGTGCCAGGAATGTCTGCCTTGTTTATTCTGGACCCTATTTTGAAATTGGCATCGTTTGAAATTTGTGTGAAATTGGCCAAATTGCCATTCTCTGACCACTATTTTGGGTAGTTGAAATTGGTAAATAGGCCGTTTCTTGTACTCAATCGATAGAAGAAATGGAGTTCTAGCGAAATAGCTATAATTTTAGTAGACTGAAACATTGGAATTTGCCGAAAATAGGGCTCAAAGTGGGCAAAATCGCCGATGCGTAAATGTCATGGATACCGCTAACTTCGCGAAAGCATAATTCCGTTAGTTTTCGATCAAACTTCATAACTTTGGTGGCGTTATGATCGGAAATAGATTCTCTATCAATCCATAAGAATTTTTTTCCAAAAATTTCGACCTTGAGAACATTTTTCCCGAGAAGGCCTGTCGACCCAAAAGGGTTAATTATTATTATTTATTATTATTATTGGTATTTCCTACAATATATTGTAGGGAAATAATAATAATATATTATTATTTCCCTACAATATATTGTAGGAAATACCAATAATAATAATAAATAATAATAATTTGTAGGATACTCTAAATGTCAGCTACCAAATATGACATTTAACCTTTCGGGTTATGGTCGTACAAGTATGTTTTACGCACTGTGGTTATTGACGTACTAGTACGCCTAAATTCTAGCGCCCTCAAATCAAGCAGAAACAGGCTGTTAGGCCTAGATGTGATAGAATGGGTCTGGCGGTCAGTGTGTGCAGTATAAAAAATTCCTGCACCACACAGTGCATAATGAGGAAAAGAAACTCTGACTGTGTTTTTAGTTTAAAACAGCGACTTTGCAGTCTATTTTCGTATGGTATTTATTCTTGTATTCTCGTTTTCTTAGTCTCATTTTATAGAATAGATGATATATTCCAGAAATAGAGATAATTTTGACTGGTTTCATGATGACAAGTACCTTGAAACTGAGCGCAAAGTAGTGAAAATGTTCGATTTGGCCGATGTTCAGGAGTAAACAAATCACACCATGTGTTCAATACACATCAACTGGAGAGTCTAATATTCTTGCACAACTGCGCAGATATTATTTATACCATTTTTACAATGATGCAGTTGTATACATAACAGTAAATCTTCTATTTTTTGTGAGAATAAAAATTCAAAATGGAAAGCAAAAGTAATGTAAGAGGGGCCTGGAGACATGACTAATGAACAGAGAATATGTTATTTTAGTGCCAGGAATGTCTGCCTTGTTTATTCTGGACCCTATTTTGAAATTGACTTCATTTGAAATTTGTGTGAAATTGGCCAAATTGCCATTTTCTGACCACTATTTTGGGTAGTTGAAATTGGTAAATAGGCCGTTTCTTGTACTCAATCGATAGAAGAAATGGAGTTCTAGCGAAATAGCTATAATTTTAGTAGACTGAAACATTGGAATTTGCCAAAAATAGGGCTCAAAGTGGGCAAAATCGCCGATGCGTAAATGTCATGGATACCGCTAACTTCGCGAAAGCATAATTCCGTTAGTTTTTTATCAAATTTCTTAATTTTTGTGGCGTTATGATCGGAAAAAGATTCTCTATCATTTCATAAGATCTTTTTTTTTAAATTCGTGGACCCTGAGAACGTGTTTCAGAGAGACCCCTTGGACCCAAAAAAGGTTAAGTGCTCCAGATCAATTATTATAAATTATTATTATTCTAAAAATAATGCTATTTTTGCATTTGTTCTTATGACAAGAGTGATTTAGGCATGTTTACCCTGATGTAAACATCTCTTATGAGTGGTGGCCTGCCTGCTTCTCTTACCCCACTCATATAATATGTCATATATTATTCATTTCAGCATCTTTATTACAGTTCTAGGGTATTTATCGTGTTTCTGATATCAATTTGGAATAAATGTGATAAATAACCTTTATTTAAAATATTCATTACTTACTTCCCTACAATATATTGTAGGGAAATACTGCTTCCATAACCTATTGAACCATGAACAATCATAAAACACATGAAAACAGTAAAATATTGTACAACAGTAGATCGTCATTTAGCACGGTGAGTTACGTTCCTGAAAACGTCGTGTTAGATAATTAAAAGAAAAATAGGGTTACGTTCCTTGGAGTCCCCAAAAGCCAAACAAGTTTTTAGACCAACAGATCTTACAAAAATAAAAGTGAATATGTAATTGTAGTTCATTATCGTGATGTATTATGTTGTTTTTACAGCTTAAGACTACAAATGTAACAGAAATAATAGTATTTACCTTAAATTGTGGGTGCTGGTGTTTGTGGATGATTGTGAAGAGAGTGGAGAGTTATGCTGTGGCCTACTGGGCTGAGGTGGATAGTAGAGGTTCTGGAACTGAAGTCGATGGTTGTACTGAGTGTCTAACTTTAAGTCATTCAGTAAGTAAATCAAGTAAGTCAGTAGAGTCAGTCAGTAAGTCAGTCAAGTCAGTAAGTCAGTCAAATCATTCAGTAAGTCAGTCAAGTCAGTCAGTAAGTCAAGTCATTCAGTAAGTCAGTCAAGTCATTCAGTAAGTCAGTCAAGTCATTCAGTGAGTCAGTCAAGTTATTCAGTAAGTCAGTCAAGTCATTCAGTAAGTCAGTCAAGTCATTAGGTAAGTCAGTCAAGACATTAGGTAAGTCAGTCAAGTCATTCAGTAAGTCAGTCAAGTCAGTCGGTAAGTCAGTCAAGTCATTCAGTAAGTCAGTCAAGTCATTCAGTAAGTCAGTCAAGTCATTCAGTAAGTCAGTCAGTCAGTCAGTAAGTCAGTCAAGTCGGTAAGTCAGTCAAGTCAGTAAGTCAGTCAAGTCATTCAGTAAGTCAAGTCATTCAGTAAGTCAAGTCATTCAGTAAGTCAGTCAAGTCATTCAGTAAGTCAGTCAAGTCCTTCAGTAAGTCAGTCAGTGGGTCAGTCAGTAAGTCAGTCAGTGGGTCAGTCAGTCAATTCAAGTCATTCAGTAAGTCAGTCCAAGTCAGTGGTAAGTCAGTCGTCATTCAGTAAGTCAGTCAAGTCATTCAGTAAGTCAGTCAAGTCATTCAGTAAGTCAGTCAAGTCAGTCAGTAAGTCAGTCAAGTCAGTAAGTCAGTCAAGTCAGTAAGTCAGTCAAGTCATTCAGTAAGTCAAGTCATTCAGTAAGTCAAGTCATTCAGTAAGTCAGTCAAGTCATTCAGTAAGTCAGTCAAGTCCTTCAGTAAGTCAGTCAGTGGGTCAGTCAGTAAGTCAGTCAGTGGGTCAGTCAGTAAGTCAGTCAGTGGGTCAGTCAGTAAGTCAGTCAGTGGGTCAGTCAGTAAGTCAGTCAATTCATTCAGTAAGTCAGTCAAGTCATTCAGTAAGTCAGTCAAGTCATTCAGTAAGTCAGTCAAGTCATTCAGTAAGTCAGTCAAGTCATTCAGTAAGTCAAGTCATTCAGTAAGTCAGTCAAGTCAGTCAGTAAGTCAGTCAAGTCAGTAAGTCAAGACAGTAGGTCAGTCAAGTCATTCAGTAAGTCAAGTCATTCAGTAAGTCAAGTCATTCAGTAAGTCAAGTCATTCAGTCAAGTCATTCAGTAAGTCAGTCAAGTCATTCAGTAAGTCAAGTCATTCAGTAAGTAAAGTCAAGTCAGGCGGTAAGTCAGTTAAGTCATTCAGTAAGTCAGTCAAGTCATTCAGTAAGTCAGTCAAGTCATTCAGTCAAGTCCTTCAGTAAGTCAGTCAGTGGGTCAGTCAGTAAGTCAATCAGAGGGTCAGTCAGTAAGTCAGTCAGTGGGTCAGTCAGTAAGTCAGTCAATTCATTCAGTAAGTCAGTCAAGTCATTCAGTAAGTCAGTCAAGTCATTCAGTAAGTCAAGTCATTCAGTAAGTCAGCCCAAGTCAGTCAGTAAAGTCAGTAGGTCAGTCAAGTCATTCAGTAAGTCAAGTCATTCAGTAAGTCAAGTCATTCAGTAAGTCAAGTCATTCAGTAAGTCACTCAAGTCATTCAGTAAGTCACTCAAGTCAGTCAGTAAGTCATGTTAACTCTATTTCCTTGGCTGCTTACGTCTGGGCAGTAGAATGGTAGCGTAGGTGCAGAGATACGGCCGATGACTAGACTCAGTTTATTAATGGGAAGGTGTAGGTATACACGGGGGCAGGCGTGAAGGGACCGGGAGCCAGCAAGGGTAGAACCTGTCACGAGTAGGTAGGCCGCCAGAGTGAGAAGGAAACATGGCTGACCAGCCCGACCTTGATAGGCCTATAGATGGCAGCACCGTAGTGCCGCGCAGTTTGAAAGAGCCTCTGAATAGGCTGTTTACATCCGCTCGGCCACCCACCGGTGTCGTCTCGACACGACAATACTGGCGGGCACGAAGGTGTAAACAACAAACAAGGTTAGCCAGGAAAACTGGCTTCCGGTCACCTGACATTTACAACAGGATATTGCCGGTGCGGGCCCAAAAAAATCTCCCACTTGTGAGTCGGGAAGAGAAAATCGGACTGCCCGTACAGCTGGACGGAGGACAGAACAAGCCAATGCTGACACAGGAACTAGAGTCTTCTATATCAGGTTGTCCACAGCGCCAGACATCAACTTGACTGCCCTCCTTGAGCGCTGCACCATCCTCACATCTGCAAACAATGACTGACAGTAGCATTTCCTAAAGGGGTGACATTTAACTCAAAAGGGCGATACTGCCCTTGCCTTTATACAGGCTTTACAAGACACACTGGGTGCACATACTCACAATAACATTATTTCCATGGAATTCATTATACTACGGGTACCCTCTAAGAATAAATTTTACATATTTACATGGTGTTGTCACCCTGACTCCATTATTTACTAACTATACAATGTATGCGATTAATCCCCATTTCTGCAAGCAAACAATTAGCGTAGCTAGCGTAGGAGTCGGACAAGTCAGTAGGTATGTCAATGTCACAGAAATGTACTGCTGTCCGGGGTCTCAGGCCATAAGTATGGAGCCTTACAGGACTGTCATCTGTCGTAGTGATAGCGGGTGAAGGACTAGACAGGTTGTCACTAGTTTGAGTCTGATTGTGACTTTGCAATGCCGCGATTCCAGCTCTGCTTCGGCTTGCACATGATCAATATACTTCATGTGGTCAAGTGAGCTTCTCTGATAGTTCCGGTAGCTATCTCCTCACCTCGAACTTATTGCCGCGGAGCTGTCGTAGGACACGGTAAGGACCGACAAACTGGGGACAAGTTTAGCATACCAGGGGTCTGCGTCGGGTTGAAGCAACATAACTTTGCAACCTGGTTCCACCTTACTTTCCTTAGCGTGGCGTTGCGATCAGACGTGAACCTATCTGTGGCTTTTATTAGGTTCTCACGTACTCGCTGGAAGACAAGCGTGTGGTCAGCATCCTAACTATACCGGTGTTATCGGTGTCATAGGTTGGACTAGGCGGAGCAAACAGGATTCCGTACGGTAAACGCTTATCACAGCCGTACAAGGCAAAATGGGGTGTCTGCCAATCGAGCTGTTGAGGAAGAGTTCAATGTACACTGAACATCTGGAATAGAGTCATCCCATGTAAACTCGGATTAACGGTTACTCTGAGCACCTCCAGAACTTTGCGGTTTGTACATTCCAGCAAGACCATTACTCGCGGGATGGCGAGGCTACTGGTGCTTGGTAAATGTCAAACCTAGAACAAAGGTCCTTCATCGTGGCATTTATGAACTCCGACCCATTGTCTGACAGAACACGTGGGCAAGTATGACGGAGAACGATACGCTCACGGAAAGCATTTGCGACTGTCTCGGCCGTTTTGTCAGGGATGGGTACTAACTCGCAGTACCGCGTCAAGTTATCTACCATTACAAGCAGGTGTTTATTACCCTTCTCCGAGGTCGAGAAATTTGTCAACAGGTCGACAAAAGTTCTCTCCCAGGGCTCCTTTGCAATGGGATACTTCAGAATGGGTTGGGACCCGTGACAATACCCTTGTGTTGTAAGCAAACGACACACTGGCGTACATGGCAATTTCCGCTGCCATCTTAGGCCAGAAATATTTCATTTTAGCCTGTTTGATGCTGCGGTCCTTCCCGGGATGCGCTGCACCTGGGACATCGTGGATCAACTGAGAGTCGCGGGTACCAGGGACTCGGTATCACCAGTTGGTGTACGGTTCTGCCGGGGTCCACTAGTCGAGCTACACGACACAGTACTCCTTGATTGACCACTAAGTCTGTCAGCAAAGCGGGCGACTTGACCCGCGGGCCAACGTCCTCCTTGGTTAGGAATCAAAGGACTGGTGACCACACCGGGTCCCGCCGTTGGGCTCTCTCTAGGTCCTCGACGGAGAACGAGTTGTCTGCACTGACAAAGGCTATATGCCTCGACAAGGCGTCAGCCACGACATTTTGCTTACCCGGTACATAGCAGATTTCGGGATTGTAGTCGTTAAAGGTGAGAGACCACCGAACATGTTTCCCAGAGAGATTCTTGTTTGCAATAAGGGATAATAACGGCAGATGATCCGTGTAAATCTTGATAGGATACTGGTAAATAATGTCTCTGAAGTGGTTCAAAGCCCAGACGATGGCTAAGGCTTCTAGCTCTGTCACAGAGTAATTGACTTCAGCTTTGGTAAGAACATGGCTAGCATAAGCTATTGGCTGTTGCTTACCATTAGATTCCTGCGACAAGACTGCACCGATGCCAACTTTGCTGGCATCTGTTGTCAAGGTGAACGCTTTGGTGAAATCAGGGAATCTAAGGACTGGGGCTGATGTTAACCTATTTTTAAGTGTGACGAAAGCTCTGCATAGACAGCCCATGCTGTCTGCCAGCTGAGTTCATATTTCGTGCCATGCTAGTTTCCATAGTATTCCGCAAGAGGGCAAGCCTGGTAGGCGTACCCACATCTACCAGACCCGCCCTGGCCCACTCTCACTTGGCGCCCAAACTTCAGTCAGTCAACAGGCCTAACTCGTCTCCCTCTCGCAAGGCATGGCCCTTGGCCATGGCCACAGACACGCAGCCTGTGAACTCGCACCTTTATACAAATAAAGTAAGAAGCCTTCCGAAGCCTTATCATTGCTTACCCGCTCTCCACAATGCCAAATAACACATCGTTATAGTCAGTCAAGTCAGTAAGTCAAGTCATTCAGTAAGTCAGTCAAGTCATTCAGTAAGTCAGTCAATTCATTCAGTAAGTCAGTCAAGTCATTCAGTAAGTCAGTAAAGTCATTCAGTAAGTCAATCAGTAAGTCAGTCAAGTCAGTCAGTAAGTCAGTGAAGTCATTCAGTAAGTCAGTCAAGCCATTCAGTAATTCAGTGAAGTCAGTCAGTAAGTCCAGTCAAGTCAGTCAGTAAGTCAGTCAAGCCAGTCAATAAGTCAGTCAAGTCAGTCAGTAAGTCAGTCAAGTCAGTCAGTAAGTCAGTCAAGTCAGTCAGTAAGTCAGTCAAGTCAGTCAGTCAAGTCAGTCAGTCAAGTCAGTCAGTCAGTCAGTCAAGTCAGTCAGTCAAGTCAGTCAAGTCAGTAAGTCAGTCAAATCATTCAGAAAGTCAGTGAAGTCATTCAGTAAGTCAGTGAAGTCATTCAGTAAGTCAGTCAGTAAGTCAGTCAAATCAGTAGGTCAGTCAAGTCATTCAGTAAGTCAGTCAAGTCATTCAGTAAGTCAGTCAAGTCATTCAGTAAGTCATTCAGTAAGTCAGTCAGTAAGTCAGTCAAGTCATTCAGTAAGTCAGTAAGTCAGTCAAGTCAGTCAGTAAGTCAGTCAAGTCAGTCAGTCAGTAAGTCAGTCAAGTCAGTCAGTCAGTAAGTCAGTCAAGTCAGTCAGTAAGTCAGTCAAGTCAGTCAGTAAGTCAGTCAAGTCAGTCAGTAAGTCAGTCAAGTCAGTCAGTAAGTCAGTCAAGTCAGTCAGTAAGTCAAGTAGTGTATTAGGGTAGGTGTTGGTGAGGTAGTCTGTTGGACGGGTGTTCGAGCTTGGGATTTTACTCCCTAGGTTCTTTCCTATGGTGGAGAAGAAAACATTAAGTCTGTTTGCTGTCTCAGTTGGTGAGAGTAGGGGTTCATCTGTTTTTGATTTGATGGTATTGTTCTTGGATATCTTTTTATTTCCTAGAATTTCAGATAGGGTTTTCCAGGTCTTTTTTATATCACCTTTTATGTTATGTAGTCTGTTCTCATAATACAATTTTTTTGAATTTCTTATCAGGCTGGTAAGGATTGATGAGTAGCATTTAGATTGTTTTCTGGTTATTAGACCCCTTCTGTATTGTTTTTCATATTGGTGCCTTTTGTTAATGGATTTAAGGATGCTGGGTGTTAGCCAGGGATTGTTAAGTCTCTTAGCTGTGATCTGTTTAGTTTTTTTAGGGCAATGTTTGTTATAGAGGTGGTGTTTTTTTTTTTTAAAGAAATTCTTAATGCATTCATTAGTATCTGAATATGTTTCTAACTCATTATGCCAGTCAATGTTAATCGTAGCTGTTATAAAGTAATTAACAGCTGGCTCATTATGTAGTCTGAAGGTAACTTTAGCAGTGTTTTGGGGCAATTTACCTAAGTTGGTTATGAGAAAGGTAGGGTAGTGGTCTGTGGTGTTGTCTGTGATTATGCCTGATTTTAAAGGGGATATAATGTTAGTCCAGATGTGGTCTAATAAGGAGATTCTTGTAGGTTTTGTTATTGTTGGTAGCAACAAGCAGTTGCTCATAGTGTTTGTGAATTCAGTTACTTGTGGGTCCTGATCATGTAGGAGATTTATGTTAAAATCTCCTGTGAGCAGCAAATGGTCTTTGTTCATGTGTGAATCAGTTTTCAGGTTTCCTAGTTTTTCACTAAAGTGGTGGATGTTTGACTGTGGTAATCTGTAGATGTTAATCACTGTGAGGGGTTTTTGCAGGTCTTTTGATTTAAATTTTGCTATAATATATTCTCCATGTTCATCCCTTGAACAAGAGTTATTGATACATTCCAGATGATCCAAGTAATATATACGTAGCTACATACTCCACCCCTCGCTGGTCTGTCCTACAGTTGTGTATGGCTGTGTAACCTGGGAAGGCATAGACATCTGTAGTATCTGGCTTTAGCCAGGTCTCAGTGAGTGTGATGATTGACATGCTGGTCTGTAGGGATTTGAGTAGTGCTGTGAGATCATCGTAATGTTTACTCAAAGATCTAATATTGTAGTTAAAGATACTTATGTTATTGTTGGCTCTGAGTAATGTCTTTGCTTGATCTGCTGTGTAATAGTTACAGTTACTATTTGATTCATGTAAGTCATTTAATAATAGGTTGATATCAGGATCAATGTTTGCAATCATAAGTTTCAGTGAGATTCTATATCTAGACTTAAGAACAATGTAATATGATAAACTTAATAGTATGATACTAGATTATTTATTCTTACTAACTATTGGATTAATACTATTTTTAATTTTTTTTTAAATAGTCACAGAGATATAGGATGTTTATTTCAAGTTGATGAATTATTATTGTACTGATTATTGAAATGGCTGGAATAATTACTATGACTAGTGTTAAATTTTGTGACTATTATTTGGATTCAATATTGCACAGGTTATAATTTTAGAATTTTTAAAAGGCAATTGAATTTAAGGAACTATTCTATGAGAATATAGAGATTAGTTGTACAATAGTAAAAAATGGACTAGTAGTAAAAGATGGTTTTGAACAAATTTTAAGCAATTAAAGTGATTAACCCTTTTGGGGTTTCGGTCATACTAATACAGCTTACGCGCTGGGGTTATCCACGTACTAGTACGCATAAATTCTAGCACCTTCAAATTAAGCGCGAAATGGCTGGTAGGCCTAGTGGTGAGAGCATGGGTCTGCGTGGTCAGTGTGCGTAGTAGGAAAAAAATCGGGGACCCAGTGGTGCATTGTGGGAATGCCATGTTAGTACACCTTGTTCACCATGACTCGCGGTAAGAAACTCCTCACTCCTCGGCGAATTGGAACACTTTTGTTCCCCAGTGACAGTTCTAACACCAATGGGAGTGTCAGTGATGATGAGTTTCAAGGTTTTGAGGAGGTTGTGACCGAAACTAATGACCATAATACAGTGGTACCTCGAGTTACGATATTTTTTCGTTCGAGAATGCTGTTCAAGTGCCATTACCAAACGAATTTATCCCCATAAGGAATAATGTAAAATAGACTAGTCCTTTTACACCCCCAAAAATATACTTACAAAAGCATTTAAAAAAATAAACTTACATAAAAGGGCGATTTTGGGGACCATCGTAACTCGAGGTACCACTGTACCTGTAATATTGAGGAAAACCCAGACGACCCTCAGCCGTCCACCTCCAGTGCTGTGGCATCTTGTTCACGCTCAATTGTACCAGAACGAAAGAGGAAACTGTTATTTACTCGTATCCCAGACTGATATGAGCAATGGTGATGATAGTGATAGTGAATATGAACTCCAAGCTCTTCAAAACAGTTCCAGTAGCGAGAGGGGAGCAGAATATTCTCCAGTGAAGTGTCAGTATATACGACGGTATATGCGTTCTGGTAGCATGCCATATGCTGTTCCAAGGGGAAGGAGTACATCTCGGAGTACATCCCGTGGGCATACAACAGGAAGTGATAGTGAAAATGAAGACGATAGTGTTGCAATTGGGATGAGAAATGTGCATGCATCTGATAGTGGTAGTGGTGGTGGTGCTAGGCACCACCAGTGGACCATGCTGGCACCGACGCCGCTGAGTCAGCTCAGCTACAACAAAGGCCATCCTCACCCACCCACCAACCCCCACAACCACAACCTCCACTTCCACAACCCCCACAACCACCTGTAAATATCCAGTACCCACCAGCAGACTGCACCTGGGATTGGCAGGAAGCTGACAATTTTATTCCCAATCCCCATCAGTTTGATGAAAGTCAAAGTGGAATACACCCATCTTGTCCACTTGAGAACAATGCCACTGAACTAGAATGTTTTGAGTTATTTTTTGACGATCCCCTGATGGAAATTATTGTCAGGGAAAGCAACAGATACTATGAGTACACCATGGCAAACACAATACAGTGGACAATACACACACAACCCGCAAATATAAAAGAGAGGAGCTTACGACGACGTTTCGGTCCGACTTGGACCATTTACAAAGTCACACTAACACACAGAGACGGGGGAAGGGGTATTTATAGGCAGGCAGACAGGGGAGGGTACCAGAGAGTGGGGTACTAATGAAGTAAGTAGTGGAAGTGGTAGTAGTAGTAATAGTAGTGGAGACAGTCATATTCTAGAGGAGCACTGCAATGAGGCTAGCGGCCCGCAAGGTGGGCCGCTAGCCCACCTCAAGCGGTGGGGAGGAAAGGAAAGGCGAATAAAATAAAGGACAAATACAAGGCAAAAGAAAGAAAGAAAGGAAAACCTATAGGAGGAAAAAGGAGAAGAGGGAAGAGAGGAAAGGGGAAGGAATCAGGTTAAGTCACGGGTGTTCTGAAGTTTAGAGCATTTAACAATGTAATGAGAGAGAAAAGCATCAACAGAGACAAAGCCAGGGCTAAGATTCATACAGGGAAAGTTGTGTATAAGGGAGGATTCAACAAGGCGGCGACTATGAAAGTTAGACGTAGGGTAGACAGTTTTAGCAGAAGACCAATCAATAGGATGACTGTGATCTCTGACATGACAGAAAAGAGCATTATTAGTGTCGGCAAGCCTAACACTATTTTTGTGCTCCCTGAGTCTGTCAGAAAGAGATCGGCCAGTTTCTCCGAAGTACTGGAGAGGACAGGAGGAGCAAGAAATAGAGTAGACACCAGGAGAATCTGTGGAGGGAGGGGAGGTATAGACTAGATTAGTGCGAAGAGTGTTAGTCTGGCTTTGTCTCTGTTGATGCTTTCCTCTCTCATTACATTGTTAAATGCTCTAAACTTCAGAACACCCGTGACTTAACCTGATTCCTTCCCCTTTCCTCTCTTCCCTCTTCTCCTTTTTCCTCCTATAGGTTTTCCTTTCTTTCTTTCTTTTGCCTTGTATTTGTCCTTTATTTTATTTGCCTTTCCTTTCCTCCCCACCCGCTTGGGGCTAGCGGCCCACCCTGCGGCGCTAGCCTCATTGCAGTGCTCCTCTAGAATATGACTGTCTCCACTACTATTACTACTACTACCACTTCCACTACTTACTTCATTAGTACCCCACTCTCTGGTACCCTCCCCTGTCTGCCTGCCTATAAATACCCCTTCCCCCGTCTCTGTGTGTTAGTGTGACTTTGTAAATGGTCCAAGTCGGACCGAAACGTCGTCGTAAGCTCCTCTCTTTTATATTTGCGGGTTGTGTGTGTATTGTTCCAGTCACGGTATTGTGCCTTTTTTTGTTATTTAATACAGTGGACCCCCGAGTTTCGTAAAAACTTCACTCCTGAAGTCTGCTCAAGTGCCATTACCGAACGAATTTACTCCCTTAAGGAAAAATGTCACGTAGGTTAGTCTATTTCAGACCCCCAAAAATACTTTTCCACAAGCACTTACAATATTATACTTACAAAAATGTACGATTTCCGGGGTTTACGAAACTCGGGGGTCCACTGTACTTTCACCAACATCACGCCTCAACAGGTGGAAAGAGGCAACTGTGGCTGAGATGTATCTTTTCTTTGCCACAATAATGCTTATGCCACATGTGTATAAGCACCCTGTCAAATCATACTGGTCGACAGACCGCCTGATTGCAATACCAGGTTTCAGTGATATAATATTAGTGAATCGATTTGTGTTACTGTTACGTATGGTCCACTTCTCAGACAAAACCAGGCCTGACAGAAACGACAGGTTATATAAGATTAGGAATGTGTTTCTGTATCTGAAAGAGAAATTCAATATGCATTTTTATCCCTTCTGGAAGCTTGTTATTGACGAGTCACTGATTCTGTTCAAAGGTAGACTGTCGTTCAAGCAGTATATACCAAGCAAGAGGAAACGCTTTGGTATAAAGTTGTTTGTGCTTTGTGATTGCTACAGTGGTATTGTATTGGATATTATTGTGCACACTGGAAGTAATAATTGAAAGGTACCAGGAAGTTACTGGGTATCTCTGGTGATGTGGTTAGAACAATGATGGAACCATATCTTGGTAAGGGGCATATATTATATACTGATAACTGGTACACAAGCCCCTCCCTCAGTGATTTTTGCGAGTGAACTTGACAGATGTGTGCGGTACAGTGCGTACAAATCGTAAGCATATGCCTAGGTTCAATGCAGGCACTTGTAGAGGTGAGGTGCAGGCGTTTGCTGCCAATGACATCATGGCATTTCAGTGGCATGACAAACGAGATGTCACACTGTTTTCATCAATTCACCCTAACGAAATGACAGACATTGGCAGGCTGAATAGAGAGACCAATGAACCCTCTCTAAAACCTGCAGCTGTGATGGACTACACCCTCAATATGCGATTAGTGGACAAATGTGACATGCAAATTGGGTTTGCTGATTGTGTTCGCAAGAGTTACAAGTGGTACGTACATAAAACTCTTTTTTCACATTCTGGACATTACCATGCTCAATGCTTATAATATTTATAAGTTGAAGACCACAAACAAACCACCATATGGCGAATTTTGTTTGTCTGTCATAAGACAAATAATATTCAAGTACAGTGGACCCCCGCCTAACGAGCACCCCGGAAATCGTACAATTATGTAAGTATAATGTTGTAAGTGCTTGTGGAAGTGTATTTTTGGGGGTCTGAAATACACTAACCTACGTGACATTATTTCTTAAGGAAGTAAATTCGTTCGGTAATGGCACTTGAGCAGGCTTCTGGAATGAATTTTGCTCGTTAGGCGGGGGTCCACTGTACCAAGGAAACACACCTGCAATAGAAACCCGCCCAACACCAAGTTATCAACACCTACCCTCTCGTCTGAGGCCTGGTGAACACTTCCTAACAAAACTGCCTGCTACTGCTTGCAAGAAAAAGGCTCAGAAGAGGTGTTTTGTCTGTGCACATACAAAAAAAAAGCCCACAACAATGCAGAGACACTCGTTTTATGTGTGTGGAATAACATAACTATCTTCAATTACAATGTTAGATCTTTGAGCAAACATTATGATGACCTCACAGCACTACTCCAATCCCTCCAGACCAATATGTCAATCATCACACTCACTGAGACCTGGCTGAAGCCTGATACTACAGATGTCTATGCCATCCCAGGTTACACAGCCATTCACAATTGTAGGACAGATCAGCGAGGGGGTGGAATAGCTATATATTACTCAGATCAACTTGAATGTATCAATAACTCTTGCATAAGGGATGAGCATGGAGAATATATTATAGCTAAATTTAAATCAAAAGACCTGCAAAAACCCATCACAGTGATTAACATCT
>WNWK01019886.1:0-36903 GCA_009830355.1 Cherax destructor | reverse complement strand
TGTCCTCCGCCTGGTGGTCCATGAGCAATGGTGCCCACCTTTCCCCTCTAAACCCCCCCAAACCCTTTAATACCTTTTATACAGTTTTGTTAATTTTCATCTTTATCATGTTCACATTATTTATGTTTATAATATTACCCCAAAAATGATGGGTAGATATTATTTATTGATATAATAGTAAAATTTATAAAAAAAAAATCTAGAAGCGTTCTTTGAAACTATTTGAAACTGATGTCTTTTCCATCAGCTGATAATGTACTGCAGGGTAAAGAGCCCAGAGACTATTACAGATTTATGCACACTCCAATACAACCATCGACTTTATTACAGACCCTCCATCCACTTCTGCCAACAACCAACAACCATCCACCTCGCCAGTAGGGCCACACCATCCATATCCACTCTCTTACAACTATCCACAAACATCATTACCCACAATTTAAGGTAAGAAATACTATTACTTCATTGCATTTGTAGTCTTAAGCAGTAATATATCACGACAATGAACTACAATACATATTCACCTTCAATTTTGCAAGATCTGTTGGTTAAAAACTTGTTTGGGTTTTTGGACCCCCAGGAATGTAACCTTATTTTTCTATAAGTTCTTTTAATTATCTAACACAACGTTTTCAGGAACGAACCGTGCTAAATGACGATCTACTGTACATAGTTAGCTGATGGTTGGGTGTGTTAGGGAGATAAGGTGTATTGAAAATGGTGGTTAAGTCTGCGGTTCTAGAGTTGGCAGGAGTTCCAGATTTTTGGCCCTTTATGTACATTGAGCTTTTGAAGAGATTTAGCTGGACATGAGGAATGTCATATGGTTTTTGTGTCTGGTATTTTGTCTGTGGGTCCTTTGAACTATCAAAAAGTGTTTTTTTTTTAGGTTAATATTAGAACTTATGGTTCTGTAGATGTAGGTTGCACAGTAGTAGGTGTGAATGTTTTACAGTGAAGTTTAGGTCTTTGAAGAGTGGGAGGGGTGGTCTAGCATTGGATTACGTGATAATTCTTACTGCAGCTTTTGTTGGGTTTTATTGGCTTTGGTGGGTTGCTGATAGTGTGAGTAGTATAGTGTGAATAGTATATGTGGTAGGGCTGATTGTGGTAAAGATAACGTATCTTTGAGAAGATTCCAACTGTTTTGGATACTTTTTTGTTATGTGTTGGATATGGGTGTTGAATTTTAAGTTGCTGCCAAGGTGCAGAACCAGAAATTTGCCTTCATTATGTTTAACAATAAGAGTGTTGTCAGTCATAATGTTCATCATAATGGGCATCACTGTTCTTCTCCCAAACGTAATGTAGGTTTTGTCATTATTATTGGCAGTCATGCAGGTCGATATTTTTGTTAGCTCGTTGTTAACAGTAGTGTTGAGTGAGGTAAGATTAGGGTGGGAAGTGACAAGTCGTGTCATCAGAAAAGAGAATAGGTTTAAGTTTTGATACGATTGGAAGATCAATGATGTATAAAAGGAAGAGCAGAGGGCCAAGGACACTTCCCTGTGGTGCTCCAGTATCCAGTGGTCTTGTTGATGAGATTGTGTCCTTAATAGAGACGTATTGATGTCTGAGAGTAAACACCAGACAGATCTTCGCAGGTCATGCATAAAGTGATTCACATGCAACCACAGGATATAGACTCTGTGATGAGTATAAAGTTGCAGAAAGTGACCAACCTGCAGTAAAGTGTCTGTGGTAGCCCCAATAAAGAAAACTAGAGGCCACAGAGATGGCAAGTTGGCCCCCCAGGATCTCCTCACTGCTTGTCTGGCTTCAAAATTCGGTATCGAAGATGATACAAGGATCAGTACTTGTACCTTGTTACTGTTGCTGCTACATGACTTGGTGGCTTTAACTGGCTCCAGTGTCATGTGATGCAAGCTAAAGAAATAACAAATATGTACAAGTTATATAACCATCCTACAAAACACTTGTTACAATGTAATATCCTCATATTGTAATTTGAACAAATTTATTAACTGTTACAATCTAATGTTTTAACTAAAACAAACTCAATCAATTTCTCTAGTATTAAGTACGTAGTCTGTAAGCCTTTAGATTAAGCTGCCCTTAATGCCATGGTATTTTAGTGGCTCTCCTTGCACTTCAGTTCATGAGTGAAATTAAAAAATCTCAATGTAAACTTGCAATGAAATAAAAAATTATCAATTATCATTATCAAGTTAATAAGTTCTGAGTGTTTTATTCTTACTGGGTATAATGTAATGTGACATTCTTCATGGTAGTACATTCTAACTGTGTTTTACTGTTTCTGCCTTGTTTATGTTGAATCTTTTACACTATTTTAACAAGCCTCTTGCATACCTTCACATCTCAAATAATCAGTAGCATTTCTCAAACACTCATTGAAGAATTGTTTTATCAAGTTACCTATAAAAAAATGAAGTATTCATGTGAGGCTATACATAGGGAGATCAATTTAGAAAACAAAATTTGGGAAAATTATGAAACTGGCCACAGAAGTATGATAGTATGTAGTTAACCTATTAAGTGGAAGTGTGTGTTGATGGGTATGTGCAGACAAAGACAAAAATTATTTCTTTGCAAAGGTCACAATGTGTGTTTACATTTTATACATGTTGTTAGGTACAAAGAAAGGCAGTAACATGCCAGGGCATTTCGGGCAGACTAATCCTAATGTTTACAGACTACTTAAGACTAGACAGGTAAAGAGTGGTAAATTTTAATTATACATTATTTTCTTTATTACAACAGTGAGGTAGCTAATGGTTTACAGTAATAAAATATATAGTTGTGGTAGGGCATATCGAAAAATAAACAGTAGTATTACAATTTAGCACAAATAACAAATGGACCACCGTGGCCTGGTGGCTAAAGCTCTCGCTTCACACGGTGAGGGTCTGGATTCGATTCCCAGCCAAGGGTAGAAACATTGGGCATGTTTCTTTACACTGGTTGTCTATGTTCACCCATCAGTAAAATGGATACGGGGTGTTAGTCAGCTGGTGTGGGTTACATCCTGGGACAAAACTGACCTAATTTGCCTGAAATGCTCTGCATAACAAGCGGCTTTCTATATACAGTGGACCTCGGTTAACGAAATTAATCCGTTCCAGGAGCTATTACTTAATCTGAATCTTTTGTTATCTGAAACCTTATTTCCCATAAGAAATAATGTAAATACAATTAATTCGTTCCACAAAAAATAATCACTCAAAATAAAAAAATAACATTTACTTACCTTTATTGAAGAGACTTGCAGGCATCTGGAAGATATGTACATGATGATTGGAGCAGGTGTTAGTGGTTGGAAGGGAATCCCCTCCAAAAGGACTTCAGGTGACAAGTCCCTCTCTGGGGTTACTTCCCTTCTTGGTCTTTTAATGCCACTAGGACCAGCTTGAGAGTCACTAGACCCCTGCCTGGTGAAGTAGCTGTCCACAGTCCTCTGTTTCTGGCGACTCTTCAACACTTTTCTGAAGTACAACATGGCTCTGTCACTGAAGTGGTTGAAGAAGGCTCATTTCAGCTTGCTCAGGGTGGTATCTTTCAACAAATGTCTGCAACTCATTCCACTTTGTACACATCTCCTTAAGCACTGAAGAAGGCACCTCCTTATCTCTCTCTCTCTCCCTTTGAAGCAATAACCTCAGCTGTGGTCTGTTGCTGTTCCAGATGAAGCTCTTGCAGCTCTTCAGTTGTTAGCTCTATCCTGTGCTCCTCCACCAACTCTTCCACATCCTCACCACTCACCTCCAACCCCAGGCTGTTCCCCAATTCCACAATATCTTCCACAACAGGCACAGGGTCATCAGGGTCAGGGTCAGCCTCAAATCCTTCAAAATTCCTCTCTTGGACACAATCCGGCCACAGTGGTCTCCAAGCAGAGTTCAGAGTCCTGGAAGTCACTTCCTCCCAAGCCTACCTATAGGCCTATGCAATGCACGATATTGAGGTGTTCTTTCCAGAACTCTCTTAGGGTCAATTCAGAGTCATTGGTCATATTAAAGCACCTCTGAAACAGTGCTTTGGTGTACAGTTTCTTGAAGTTGGAAATGACCTGCTGGTCCATGGGCTGGAGGAGAGGAGTGGTGTTAGGAGGCAAGAACTTCACTTTGATGAAATTTATGTTGTCAGGCAACAACTCTTGCAAGTTGTAGGATGAGCAGGAGCATTGTCCAGTAGCAGGAGGCACTTGAGTGGCAATTTATTTTCCAGGAGGTATTTCTTCACACTAGGGCCAAACCCAGTCATCCATTCCTTGAAAATCTCGTAGTGACCCATGCCTTGGTGTTAGCTTTCCAATGCACACACAATTTATTCTTGTCAACACCGTGATTCTTGAAGGGTCTGGGATTTTCATAGTGATGCACCAGTAAAGGCTTCACTTTAAAATCACCACTGGCATTGGCACACATCATAAGAATTAGCCTGTCTTTCATAGGCTTGTGTCCTGGCTGTCCTTTTCCTCCTGAGTAATGTAGGTCCTGTTGGGCATTTTCTTCCAAAACAGGCCTGTTTCATCACAATTAAACACTTGTTGGGGAGGAATTGTTCAGCCTCTACGAACCCCTTGAATTCCAGCACAAATTTTTCAGCTGCACGTTTGTCTGAGGCTGGCTGCCTCACCATGCCTCACAACATTGTGTATGCCACTACGTTTTAAACTTCTCAAACCAGCCTTTGCTGGCTTTTAAAATCACTCTCCACCACTGGTTGCAGGCATTGTCTTCACAAGATCTGCTGCAACTTCCTAGCCTTTTCACAAATTATCGCCATAGAAATACTATCACCCGCTCTCTGTTTTTCATGGATCCACACCAACAACAACTTCTCAACCTCATCCACTGTTTTCGATCTTTGTTTCGTTAACAAATTAACCCCTTTTGCAACATTAGCTTTCTTGATCTCATTTCTATGTGCCAGGATAGTGCCGATAGTAGATGGAGTTTTCTTGTACATCCTGGCAAGATCACTCAGACGTACACCACTCTCATATTTTTCTATGATTTCCTTCTTCAGTTCGATGGTGTTCCTCACTCTCTTTACCCCAAGGGTGCCACTAGGAAGCTTCTTTGGACTCATGGTGACTTATTTCACAGTGGCAATAACTAAAACCACCAAAAATACACCAAATATATTGTGAATCTTTGAAAGAGCGCGTGGGTAATGTTCTCTCAATGGTAAACAACGCTTCACTGGCGTCCTGCGCTTGCGCGAGCAGGCGGACGCGTCTAATACCTTTCGGTAACCGAGGACTTTTCGCTAACCGATTACGAAAAAAGCTTACGTTTTCCGAAACTTTCGTTAACAGGACCTTTCGTTAACCGAGGGTCCACTGTAGTGGTACAGTGGACCCCCGAGTAACGAGCACCCCGAAAATCGTACAATTATGTAAGTATAATATTGTAAGTGCTTTTGTAAGTGTATTTTTGGGGGTCTGAAATGGACTAACCTACTTGACATTATTTCTTAACCCTTTGGGGGTCGACAGACCTTCTCAGGAAAGTGTTCCTGGGGTCGAATTTTTTCTGGAAAAAACAAAATTATTTTTTTCTTATGAAATGATAGAGAATCTTTTTCCGATCATAACGCCACCAAAATTATGAAATTTGATCGAAAACTAACGAAATTATGCTTTCGCGAAGTTATCGGTATCTATGACACTGACGCATCGGCGATTTCACCCACTTCAAGCCCTATTTTCGACAAATTCCAATGTTTCAGTCTCCTAAAATTATAGTATTTCGCTAGAACTCCATTTCTTCTATCGAATGAGTACAAGAAACTGCCTATTTACCAATTTCATCTTCCCAAAATAGTGGTCAGAAAATGGCAATTTTCCAATTTCACACAAATTTCAAACGATGCCAATTTCAAAATAGGGTCCAGAGTAAACAAGGCAGACATTCCTGGCACTAAAATAACATGTTCTCTGTTCATTAGCCACGTCTCCAGGCCCCTGTTCCATTACTTTTGCTTTCCATTTTGAATTTTTATTCTCACAAAAATAGAAGATTTACTGTTATGTATACAACTGCATTATTATAAAAATGGTATAAATAATATCAGAGCACTTGTGCATGAATATAAGACTCGCCAGTTGATGTGTATTGGATGCATGGTGTAATTTGTTTACTCTTGAACATCGTCAAAATCGAACATTTTCGCTACTTTGAGCTCAATTTCAAGGTATGTACTTGTCATTGTCAAACCAATTAAAATCATCTCTATTTCTGTAATATATCATCCATTCTATCAAATGAGACCAAGAAAACGAGAATACATCAATAAATACCATACGAAAATCGACTGCAAAGTCACTGTTTTAATCGAAAAAAACGGTCAGTTTTTTTTCCCATTATGCAGTGTGTACTGCAGGATTTTTTTTATACTGCGCACACTGACCACACAGACCCATTCTTTCATATGTATGCCTACCAGACGTTTTCTGCTTAAATTGAGGCCGCTAGAATTTGGGCGTACTAGTACGGCATTAACCCCTGCTCGTAAAACGTACTAGTACGGCACCGACCCCGAAAGGGTTAAGGGAGTAAATTTGTTCGGTAATGGCACTTGAGCAGGCTTCTGGAATGAATTTTGCTCGTTACTCGGGGGTCCACTGTATGTCATTGATGTCAGCTAGGCCTGTATACCCTGTACATGTAATAAAGATATTATATTATATATTATTATTATAATAGTGCAAGTATAAGTATGTATTAACATTTAGTTAATCAAGTAGTCATAAACATTTTCAGGAGTTTTTGAGTTGCTTCAAACTGGCTATATGATTTAGCATAGTGTTGGTATGGTTAATTTTGGGAGATGAGATGATTTTAAGTAGAGCCTAAACTGATTTGCAGGCAGGGGACCTTTTGTTGCTTCAGGCAATGAATTCCAGGTCCTGGACCCTTTATGTGTGTTGCATTTTTGCATAGTGTGAGATGGACACGAGGGATGTCAAAGTGTGTTTTGTGCCTTGTGTTGTGCCTGTGTATTCTGTTGTAGTTGTCAAGGAGAAGTTTGAAAGGAGGGTTTTTATTGGAGTATAATATTCTGTATATATAGTAGGCACAATAATGAGTGAATATTTTGTATATTAAGCAAGTTCAGCGGTGGAGTGTGTTGCCTGGTGTAGAAGTTGGTAATCAACTGCACCGTAGGTAATATTAAGACTCACACAGTAACTGTTACAGCTGTACGATGATAGCCAGGATAATATATTAAGACTGTCGTCTGTCACACAGTAACTGTTACAGCTGTGTGATGATAGCCAGGATAATATATTAATACTGTCGTCTGTCACACAGTAACTGTTACAGCTGTGCGATGATAGCCAGGATAATATATTAATACTGTCGTCTGTCACACAGTAACTGTTACAGCTGTGCGATGATAGCCAGGATAATATATTAATACTGTCGTCTGTCACACAGTAACTGTTACAGCTGTGCGATGATAGCCAGGATAATACAGTGGACCCTCGGTTAATGAATACCCCGGAAATCGTACAATTATGTAAGTATAATATTGTAAGTGCATGTGGAAGTGTATTTTTGGGGGTTTGAAATAGACTAACCTACGTGACATTATTTCTTAAGGACGTAAATTCGTTCGGTAATGGCACTTGAGCAGGCTTCTGGGATGAAGTTTTTTTGTTAACCGAGGGTCCACTGTATATTAATACTGTCGTCTGTCACACAGTAACCTGGAGTTTACCTGGAGAGGGTTTCAGGGGTCAACGCCCCCGCGGCTCTGTCTGAGACCAGGCCTCATGGTGGATCAGGGTCTGATCAACCAGGCTGTTACTGCTGGCCGCACGCAAACTGACTTACGAACCACAGCCCGGTTGGTCAGGTACTGACTTTAGGTGCCTGTCCAGTGCCTTTTTGAAGACAGCCAGGGGTCTATTGGTAATTCCCCTTACGTATGCTGGGAGGCAGTTGAACAGTCTTGGGCCCCGGACACTTATTGTGCTGTCTCTCAGTGTACTCGTGGCGCCCCTGCTATTCATTGGGGGAATGTTGCATCTCCTGCCGAGTCTTTTGCTTTCATAAAGAGTGATTTTCTTGTGCAGGTTTGGTACCAATCCCTCCAGGACCATTCAAGTACATATATATTATCATGTATCTCTCTCGCCTGCATTCCAGGGAATACAGATCAAGGACCTTCAACCATTCCCAGTACTAATTTAGGTGCCTTATCGTACTTATGTGTGCCGTGAAAGTTCTTTGTACACTCTCCAGGTCAGCAATGTCACCAGCCTTGAAGGGGGTCGTTAGTGTACAACAGTATTCCAGCCTAGAGAGAACAAGAGATTTGAAGAGAATCATCATGGGCTTGGCATCCCTAGTTTTGAAGGTTCTCATTATCCATCCTATCATTTTCCTAGCAGATGCAGTAGATACATTGTTGTGGTCTTTGAAGGCGAGGTCCTCTGACATTATCACTCCCAGGTCCTTCACATTACTTTTTCACTCTATTGTATGGTTAGAATTTGTCATATACCCTGATACATTTTTAATTTTCTCAAGTTTTCCATATCTGAGTAGTAACTGTTACAGCTGTATGATGACAGCCAGGATAATATATTAAGGCTGTCTGCCACACAGTAACTGTTACAGCTATATGATGATAGCCAGGATAATATATTAAGACTGTCACATAGTAACTGTTACAGCTGTACGATGATAGCCAGGATAATATATTAAGACTGTCTGCCACACAGTAACTGTTACAGCTATATGATGATAGCCAGGATAATATATTAAGACTGTCACATAGTAACTGTTACAGCTATGTGATGATAGTTGAGATAAGAGGAATTTTTCAAACCATGTGTATCAAGCCAGAGGTGATAGTAGTATGTACTTGTACTCTGTAGAGGATAACTTTACTATATAATAAGAGAGATACTGAAGCAACTGTCCTCAGATATATCATGTACCTGGGAGATACTGAAGGATCTGTCCTCAGATATATCATGTACCTGGGAGATACTGAAGGATCTGTCCTCAGATATATCATGTACCTGGGAGATACTGAAGGATCTGTCCTCAGATATACCATGTACCTGGGAGATACTGAAGGATCTGTCCTCAGATATATCATGTACCTGGGAGATACTGAAGGATCTGTCCTCATATATATCATGTACCTGGGAGATACTGAAGGATCTGTCCTCAGATATATCATGTACCTGGGAGATACTGAAGGATCTGTCCTCAGATATACCATGTACCTGGGAGATACTGAAGGATCTGTCCTCAGATATATGTACCTGGGAGATACTGAAGGATCTGTCCTCAGATATAACATGTACCTGCGAGATACTGAAGGATCTGTCCTCAGATATATCATGTACCTGGGAGATACTGAAGGATCTGTCCTCAGATATACCATGTACCTGGGAGATACTGAAGGATCTGTCCTCAGATATACCATGTACCTGGGAGATACTGAAGGATCTGTCCTCAGATATAACATGTACCTGCGAGATACTGAAGGATCTGTCCTCAGATATAACATGTACCTGCGAGATACTGAAGGATCTGTCCTCAGATATATCATGTACCTGGGAGATACTGAAGGAACTGTCCTCAGATATAACATGTACCTGGGAGATACTGAAGGATCTGTCCTCAGATATAACATGTACCTGGGAGATACTGAATGATCTGTCCTCAGATATATCATGTACCTGGGAGATACTGAAGGATCTGTCCTCAGATATAACATGTACCTGGGAGATACTGAAGGATCTGTCCTCAGATATAACATGTACCTGGGAGATACTGAATGATCTGTCCTCAGATATAACATGTACCTGGGAGATACTGAAGGATCTGTCCTCAGATATAACATGTACCTGGGAGATACTGAAGGAACTGTCCTCAGATATAACACATACCTGGAAGATACAGAAGCAACTGTCCTCAGATAAACATACTGTAATTCATTTTGTGCTGGTGTATATTAAGTATGTTAAACAACTATGAACATTAACCTTCCATGGAGACTTAATTTTAAGGGAAATTTCCAAAAGGGACACACCTGAAGAGAGCAGTAGGCGAGGAGGAAATGTAAGCTTAATTTTTGTGTGATAGTGGAAAAAATTGCTAAGAAGTAACAACTGCTGCTCTCAGATGTTTAAGATGGTGAAGATAGTTTCTCAGTATTGTGTAAGTCTCAAGCCCCTAGTAATGCAGGACAATACTCATCTTCAAGCTTACTAAGCCAGAGTGTAAAATACCTAAGACATTTAAGCAAGCATTCTAGTACAGGTTGAAATACACATGCCATCCTCTGAAGCAACTGTCGGAATTTGGACTGTTTGTGAATTTTCAGTCATTTCCTCTTTTACAGCCAATTTTATGTTTAACTTTGGTTAGTTTAGTGTTGTCTGTCACTCAGTATCAACCAAATATAAGACACCACAATACAGCTAAATGAAATTGTAATGCATGCAAAAAAATTGCTAACCAAACAGTGATCAACTGTCTTCGGTTGTTTTCTGCCTAACTAACATTACATTTATCGGTTGTCAGATATGTTATAATGGGGTAATTTTATTGCTAGGCAACACTCTAACCTCACTGAACCCAACCTGATATGATGTAAATAACATGAATTGAGAAATTTAATAAAGACCATATGTGGGGAAATCCACATAGAATTAGTAAGGATGGGTTGAAACACCGGACAAATGACACTGTGGTAAAAACCATTCACACCTAGACTGGGGCTTTGTGTTGCCAAAATGGCTAGTGGTGGTGAGGGAGAAGTCAACTTCTTGTGCAACAGTTGCATGCCTGACATACAACAGTGGTTGTACTCTATAGCATAAATTTGTTATTAATAATACAGTACAGTGGTACCCCGAGTTTTGCACTTTATTCGTTCCAGAAGGCTGTTCAAGTGCCATTACTGAACGAATTTGTTCACATAAGGAATAATGTAAATTAGATTAGTCCGTTTCAGACCCCCAAAAATACACTTACAAAAGCACTTACAATAATACACTTACATAATTGTTCGAGTTGGGAGCTGTACAAAACTCGGGGTACCACTGTACATGTATTTACATGTATTTTATATTATTTTACCTGTTTATGTAAGCTGTTGTATTCATCAGATGTATTGGTGTGGGAGGCCTAGGGATATAAGTAGGCCAGAGTACTTTTAGCACATATATTATTATAGCTACGGCTAGGATCCCCAGGTAGACTCCCTGATTACCTCGACGCCAGCGACACATTGCTTGTATATCCACTCTACCTCGTTCTTGCTTCTGCTGCTGCTGTTACTGTCGCTGTTGTTGTTGCTGTTGCTATCGCTGCCGAATAAATATTGTTATAACACTCATATGATCATATGGGGAGCCTTTAATTGAGCTATGCGTAGAAAGAGGTTTGGTAATAAGTAATACAGTGGACCCTCGGTTAACGAAAAAAATTAATTGCAGAAGCCTGCTCAAGTGCCATTACCGAACGAATTTACGTCCTTAAGAAATAATGTCATGTAGGTTAGTCTATTTCAGACCCCCAAAAATACACTTCCACAAGAACTTACAAAATTATACTTACATAATTGCACGATTTCCGGGGTATTCGTTAACCGAGGGTCCACTGTACATATTTTATGAAAAAGAGGATAAATAAGTATACAAGGTATGATATAGCATGTAATGAAAGTAGTTTGTTAGATTATGTATTTGTGGATAAAAGGTTGATGGGTAGGCTTCAGGATGTACATGTTTATAGAGGGGCAATGGATATATCGGATCATTATTTAGTTGTAGCTACAGTTAGAGTAAAAGGTAGATGGGACAAAAAGAAAATGGCAACAGCAAGTAAGAGAGGTAAAAGTGTATAAACTAAGGGAGGAGGAAGTTAGGGTGAGATATAAGCAACTATTGGCAGATAGGTGGGCTAGTGCAAGTATGAGTAGTGGGGGGGTTGAAGAGAGTTGGGATAGTTTTAAAAATGCAGTATTAGAATGTGGAGGGTGGGTGCAGGAGGAAAGAGGAGTGACTGGTGGAATGATGAAGTGAAGGGTGTGATAAAAGAGAAAAAGGTAGCTTATGAGAGTTTTTTACAAAACAGAAGTGTTATAAGAAGACCAGAGTATATGGAGAGTAAAAGAAAAGTGAAGAGAGTGGTGAGAGAGTGGAAAAGGAGAACAGATGAAAGAGTGGGAGAGGAACTGTCAAGAATTTTTGCTGAAAATAAGAAAAAATTTTGGAGTGAGATAAACAAGTTAAGAAAGCCTAGGGAACGAATGTATTTGTCAGTTAAAAACAGAGTAGGGGAGTTAGTAGATGGGGAGCTGGAGGTATTGGGTAGATGGCGGGAATATTTTGAGGAACTTTTAAATGTCGATGAAAAAAGGGAGGCGGTAATTTCATGCCCTGGCCAGGGAGGTACAGTGGACCCTCGGTTTTTGCCGAAAATTCTTTCCAGGATGCTGCTCAAGTGCCATTACCGAACGAATTTACTTCCTTAAGAAATAATGTCACGTAGGTTAGTCTATTTCAGACCCCAAAAATACACTTGCAAAAGCACTTACGAAAATACACTTACATAAATGTTCGAGTTTGGAGATGACTGAAAACCGAGGGACCACTGTATACCATCTTTTATGAGTGAAGAAGAACAGGATGTGAGTGTGGGGGAGGTGCGTGAGGCATTACGTAGAATGAAAGGGGGTAAAGCAGCTGGAACTGATGGAATCATGACAGAAATGTTAAAAGCAGGGGGAGATATTGTGTTGGAGTGGTTGGTATTTTTGTTCAATAAATGTATGAAAGAGGGGAAGGTACCTAGGGATTGGCAGAGAGCATGTATAGTTCCTTTTTATAAAGGGAAGGGGGACAGAAGTGATTGTAAAAATTATAGGGGAATAAGTTTAGTGAGTATACCAGGTAAAGTGTATGGTAAGGTTATTATTGAAAGAATTAGAGGTGAGACAGAGAGTGGGATTGCGGATGAGCAAGGAGGTTTTAGAGTGGGTAGGGGATGTGTAGATCAAGTGTTTACATTGAAGTATATATGTGAACAGTATTTAGATAAATGTAGGGAAGTTTTCAGTGCATTTATGGATTTAGAAAAGGCATATGATAGAGTGGATAGGTGGAGCAATGTGACAGATGTTGCAAGAGTATGAAATAGGTAGTAAGTTATTAAATGCTGTAAAGAGTTTTTATGAGGATAGTGAGGCTCAGGTTAGGGTGTGTAGGAAAGAGGAAGATTACTTCCCAGTAAAAGTAGGTCTTAGACAGGGATGTGTAATGTCACCATTGTTGTTTAATATATTTATAGATGGGTTTGTAAAAGAAGTACATAAATGCTAGGGTGCTGGGGAAAGAGGTGGGATTAAATTATGGGGAATCAAGTACAAAACGGGAGTTGACACAGTTACTTTTTGCTGATGATACTGTGCTTATGGGAGATTCTAAAGAAAAGTTGCAAACGTTAGTGGACGAGTTTGGGAGGGTGTGTAAAGGTAGAAAGTTGAAAGTGAACATAGATAAGAGTAAGGTGATGAGGGTATCAATTTATTTAGATAAAGAAAAATCATATACGTATCACATTGGAAAGAGGGAGTATGGAAGAAGTGAATGTTTTCAGATATTTGGGAGTTGACTTGTCAGCGGATGGGTATATGAAGGATGAGGTTAACCATAGAATTGATGAAGGAAAAAGGTGAGTGGTGCGTTGAGGTATCTGTGAAGAGAAAAAAACATTATGCATGGAGGCAAAAAAGGGAATGTATGAAAGTATAGTGGTACCAACACTCTTATATGGGTGTGAAGCATGTATTACGATATTCTTAATTTGAAACAGGCGATGTTAGTCTAGGGGAAGAATTTTATTCTCCTGTAATATCATAATAAGTACCGTTCTTCTGTACAGATTTATATCAATAAGGAGATCGAAAACACTTTGAAAAAATATTATTTTAATATAACGTAAACCACGTTATTTAGTTAAGGTAGTTCTTGAGTACCTTTTTCTTATATATATTGTATATACTTAAACCTTGCACACAACTTATAAATTAATAAACATGAGCAAATAAAGTTATATGGTCTCTATTTTCTGAGCCATTAAATGTTGACTAGAGCAGAAGAAGTCTCTGAACAGATTGAGTACTTCTATAATGAAAAGTTGACCAGATCTCACAATGTAGACTAGAGAGTATAACTAGTACAATGGCTTCTCAAGTGAGTAAGCGACGATGACCTTCTCTATAAGCAGCGAGGCGATGAACTTCTCTATAAGCAGAGAGGCGATGACCTTCTCTATAAGCAGAGAGGCGATGAACTGCTTACTCTAATACAGTCACCTCTGACGTCAGCTCGCGTCAGGCGAGTAGCCACCAGAGGTGACGTCACACAAACATTGAATGGTTGTTGCCACTGCTAGGATCCCTCCTATGTACATAGTATATATAAATGAAAACATGAAAGGTGAAAATGAATATGTAATATTATAAAGCTGATTAACATCGTTTTAGCTATTAACGATGGTAATCGCAATGTAATATTAGGTAGATGAACATAAATGCCAGATATTTGTAAATAAACTGTGTCTGGGTGTAACACATGGGTTGTAAATGCTGCAGTGAGGAGGCGGCTGGAGGCAGTGGAGATGTCCTGTCTAAGGGCAATGTGTGGTGTAAATATTATGCAGAAAATTCGGAGTGTGGAAATTAGGAGGAGGTGTGGAGTTACTAAAAGTATTAGTCAGAGGGCTGAAGAGGGGTTGTTGAGGTGATTTGGTCATTTAGAGAGAATGGATCAAAATAGAATGACTTGGAGAGCCTATAAATCTGTAGGGGAAGGAAAGTGGGGTAGGGGTCATCCTTGAAAAGGTTGGAGGGAGGGGGTAAAGGAGGTTTTGTAGGCGAGGGGCTTGGACTTCCAGCAAGCGTGCATGAGGGTGTTAGATAGGAGTGAATGGAGACGAATGGTTTTTGGGACCTGATGAGCTGTTAGAGTGTGAGCAGGGTAATATTTAGTGAAGGGATTCAGGGAAACCGGTTAGCCAGACTTGATTCCTGGAAATGGGAAGTACAATGCCTGCACTTTAACCCTCCAATTGTTTCTGTCGTATATATTAATGCGCCAAAATTCTAGCTGCTTCAAATCAAACAGGAGAAAGCTGGTAGGCTCACATGTGAGAGAATGGGTCTGTGTGGTCAGTGTGTGCAGTATAGAATGAATCTTGCAGCATGCAGTGCATAATGAGGGAAAAAACCTCCTACCGTGTTTTTGGATTAAAACGCCGACTTTGAGGTGTATTTTCGTATAGTATTTATGGTTGTATTCTCGTTTTCTTGGTCTCATTTGATAGAATGGGAGACATACTACAGAAACAGAGATGATTTTGATTAGATTCACAATGAAAAGGACCTTGAAATGAGCTCAAAGTAGCGGAAATGTTCGATTTTTGCCGATGTTCAAGACTGTCCAACTAGCCATTCTAATACGCAGTCACGAATGGGTTGACATTATTTATACAATTATTACAATAATGCAGTAGTCTGCATAACAGTAAATCTTCTATTTTGTGTGAATAAAAATTAAAAATAGAAAGTAAGAGTAATATAAGAGGGGCCTGGAGACATGACTGATGAACAGAGAAAATGTTATTTTAGTGCCAGGAATGTCTGCATTGTTCATTCTGGACCCTATTTTGAAATTGGCATCTTTTTTAATTTGCGTGAAATTGGCCAAATTGCCAATTTCTGACCACTTTATTGGGTAGTTGAAATCGGTAAATGGGCAGTTTCTTATACTCAATCGATAGAACAAATAGAGTTCTAAAGAAATAGTTGAGTTTGGTCGACTGGAACAATGGAATTAGCCGACAATAGGGCTCAAAGTGGGCGAAATTACCGATTCATAAATATCGCCGAGATCGCTAACTTTGCGAGAGCGTAATTCCGTAAGTTTTCCATCAAATTTCGTACTTTTGGTGCCATTAGCATCGGGAAAAGATTCTCTATCATTTCATAAGAAATTTATTTTTTTGAATATTTTGCGTCACAGAGAGACACTAGGATTTCGGGTCACGACAGTCAAAGGGTTAGAGGGGTTTGGGATATTGGCAGTTTGGAGGGACTTCTAAACTGTCGTATCTGAGTGCCTCTGCAAAGACAGTGATTATGTATGAGTATGGTGAAAGTGTTGAATGATGATGAAAGTATTTTCTTTTTGGGGATTTTCTTTCTTTTGGGTCACCCCGCCTCGGTGGGAGACAGCCGATTTGTTGAAAAAAAAAAACTAATAATAATAATGCAGAAGTCTGATAGAATGGATACCCCATAAAGCAGAAGTCGGATTAAATGGAGAAAAAATGTAGCCAGACAGAGGCTCAAAATGTCCGTTTAATGGGATGTCCGATTAAAATCAAAGGGTGACCTTGTATCCTGCTGACCTGTCAGTGACCTGGTAACCTACCATCCTGTCATTGACCTGGTAACATGCTGACCTATCACTAGTAACATTGGTGAGATCACTGTTGATTCAGTCATTATTTCTGGGACCTACCTTACCCACAGCCAGGTCTGAGACCAGGTCACAACATACAGCACTCACCACACACAGCACTCACCACACACAGCACTCACCACACACAGCACTCACCACACAAAACACTCACCACATACAACACACACCACACACAGCACTCACCACACACAGCACTCACCACACACAACACTCACCACACACACCACACAGCACTCACCACACACACCACTCACCACACACACCACTCACCACACACAACATTCACCACACAGCACTCACCACACACAGCACTCACCACACACAACACTCACCACACACAGCACTCACCACACACTCACCACACACAGCACTCACCACACAACACTCACCACACACAACACTCACCACACACAACACTCACCACACACAGCACTCACCACACAACACTCACCACACAGCACTCACCACACACAACACTCACCACACACAACACTCACCACACAGCACTCACCACACACAGCACTCACCACACACAGCACTCACCACACACAGCACTCACCACACACAGCACTCACCACACACAGCACTCACCACACACAGCACTCACCACACACAGCACTCACCACATACAACACTCACCACACACACACTCACCACACACCACTCACCACACACAGCACTCACCACACACAGCACTCACCACACACAGCACTCACCACACACAGCACTCACCACACACAGCACTCACCACACACAGCACTCACCACACACAACACTCACCACACACAGCACTCACCACACACAACACTCACCACACACAGCACTCACCACACACAGCACTCACCACACACAGCACTCACCACACACAACTCTCACCACACACAGCACTCACCACACACATCACTCACCACACACAGCACTCACCACACAACACTCACCACACAACACTCACCACACAACACTCACCACACAACACTCACCACACAACACTCACCACACACAGCACTCACCACACAGCACTCACCACACACAGCACTCACCACACACAACACTCACCACACACAACACTCACCACACACAACACTCACCACACACAACACTCACCACACAACACTCACCACACAGCACTCACCACACTCACCACACACAACACTCACCACACACAACACTCACCACACACAACACTCACCACACACAACACTCACCACACACAACACTCACCACACACAACACTCACCACACACAACACTCACCACACACAACACTCACCATGCACAATACTCACCACACACAACACTCACCACACACAACTCACCACACACAACACTCACCACACACACCACTCACCACACACACCACTCACAACACGCAACACACCACGCACAACATTAACCACACACCACTCACCACACACACCACTCACCACACACACCACTCACCACACACACCACTCACCACACACACCACTCACAACACGCAACACACCACGCACAACACTAACCACACACAACACTCACCATGCACAATACTCACCACACACAACACTCACCACACAATATACTCACCACACACAACACTCACCACACAACACTCACCACACAAAACACTCACCACACAAAACACTCACCACACAACACTCACAACACTCACCACACAACACTCACCACACACAACACTCACCACACAACATTCACCACACACAGCACTCACCACACACAACACTCACCACACACAACACTCACCACACAACACTCACCACACAACACTCACCACACAACACTCACCACACAACACTCACCACACAACACTCACCACACACAACACTCACCACACAACACTCACCACACACAACACTCACCACACAACACTCACCACACACAACATTCACCACACACAACACTCACCACACAACATTCACCACACACAGCATTCACTACACAACACTCACCACACACAACACTCACCACACACCATTCACCACACACAACACTCACCACACACAGCACTCACCACACAACACTCACCACACACAACATTCACCACACCACACTCACCACACAACACTCACCACACAACATTCACCACACACAACACTCACCACTTACAACACTCACCACACAACACTCACCACACACAACATTCACCACACAACACTCACCACACAACACTCACCACACACAACATTCACCACACAAAATTCACCACACGAATGAGGCCTAACCAAAGATATATAGAGTTGAAGAACACCCTGAGGACTCCTGTTATTTATATTTCTTGATATGAAGCCATAGTGCCATTGGCACTATGCCAATTTGTAGTGATATGTTGAAAAGATTAGCCAAAGGTTTGCTAAGTTCCTCTTTACATTTACATGTCACTAGTGCCCCTAATCATGCATAGTTTATTTTCGTCCTGTTCTACATAATTTGTTATTTCTGGAATTTTGTTAGTATCTTCCTGTATAAAAACTGAGAGGAAGTGTTAAAAATTCTACACATTTCATTATCACTGTTGGTGAGCTGACCTGAGTAACTTTTGAGTGGGCCTATCTTGTCCCTAATCTTACATCTATATAGTACCTGAAAGAATCCTTTTGGGTTAGTCTTCAATTCCCTTGTGACTTTAACCTCATAATCTCTTTTTGCTTTTCTTATTCCTTTTTTATTTCTCTCTTTAACTGAATATATTTATTTCTTAACTGCCCCTCTCCTCTTTTGATTCGCCTATACATGCCTCTCTTTTGGCCAGTGAGATGTTTTAATCTATTGTTTATCCATTTAGGAACATTTTTGCTTGATCTAATTTCCCTGTTGGGAACATAAGTTGTCTGAGCAGCTAGAACAATTCTCTGGAAAATGTCATATCGGCAACCATTACCCACTACCTGACCCATAGTCAAATCATTCCAGTTCAGCCCACCCAAGTAATTTCTCAGTCCTATGAAATCAGTCAAATGGGAGTCAGGGACAGAGTATTTCCATGACATTTGTGATCACTTTCCCCAAGCTCATCATTAACCTCAAGATTATTAATTAGTGATTCACTGCTGGCAAGAACCAAGTCAAGCAGGTTATTTCCTCTAGTTAAACTAGATTGGAGTATAGTATAACAAATTCTAACTACACAATAGAGCGAATAACTAATGTGAAGGATCCAGGAGTGATGTCAGTGAATCTCACTTTCAAAGATCACAACCATTGTATCTACCACATCTAGGAAAATGATAAAATAGATAATGAGAACTTTCAAAATTAGAGATGCCAAGCCCATGATGATTCTCTTTAAATCACTTGTTCTCTCTATGCTACAGTACTACTGTACACTAACGGCCCCTTTCAAGGCAGGCGAAATTGTAGGCCTGGAGAATATACAGAGAAGTTTGACTGCATGTATAAATACAATACAGCCTCTCCTCACTTACCGACAACTTGGAGTTATGACGGGCTCTCTGACGAGTCTTTATTGTATACTGTACAAGAACTTGGGTTATAAACAGGCAGTGCAGCGTCAACCATCTCAATCTCCTTCCTACCAACACTTAGTACACTAGTTTTCACAGTCTCCAACACTACATATTTGTACAAATTCCTTGTTGTTTTTCCTCTTCCAAGAGGAAAAACAACAGGAAAATGGAAGAAGTACAAAAGAAGTTCATTGTAAAGGGGTCAGTGATGCGTCTCAGCATCAAGCAATCTCCAAGACTACATATTTTGTCTATAAATTTGTACTTTAGTGTGCATCCCATAGTAGAAGATAGAGTTAGAAGTGCAGCAGCACTTGGAAGAGGAAGAACAAGAGGAAAATGGAAGAAGTACAAAAGAAGTTCACAGTAAAGGGGTTAGCTGGTGTGTTCGTCTGTGTGTTTACATTCTCAGTGTATCGTGGCAGCTTAAGAAATGATTAAACTCAGTGAACAAGGTACAGTGGACCCCGGCTAACGAAAAAACTTCATCCCAGAAGAATGCTCAAGTGCCATTACTGAACGAATTTACTTCCTTAAGAAATAATGTCACGTAGGTTAGTCTATTTCAGACCCCCAAAAATACACTTCCACAAGCACTTACAATATTATACTTACATAATTGTACGATTTCCGGGGTGTTCATTAGGCGGGGGTCCACTGTATGTCGATGGTAATAATAATAATAATGGCTCTGGAGTGCTTTAAATGTTAGCTACCAAACCTATATGAAATATGTATGACATTTAAAGCATTCCAGAGCGATTATTTATTATTATTATAAATTATCATAAATTATTATTACGTATTATTATTATTATTATAAATAATTATTACCATCGACATACCTTTTTCACTGAGTTTAATCTTTTCTTAAGATGCCATAAGATGGAGAGCATAGCATATGACTCAGAAAATTTTTGGGTGGTGACACTTTTGAAGTGTCAATAAGGAGTGATTTCTCTATTAGCGACGAATTCGTTTACCGACGAGTGTTAGGCCCCCTAACTCCGTCATTAAGTGAGGAGAGGCTGTACAGCACCTGAATTATGGAACCGTTCGAAGTCTAGGATACTTGGAGGGTGATGGAGTATCTGGGGTACTGGTAGGTGGTGTACCTGAAGTACTGGGACAGTGGTGGTGTACCTGGGGTACTGGGAGGGTGGCATACCTGGGGTACTGGGAGGGGGTGGCATACCTGGGGTACTGGGAGGGTGTACCTGGGATACTGGGAGGGTGGTGGTGCACCTGGGGTACTGGGAGGGGTGGTGTACCTGAGGTACTGGGAGGGTGGTGGTGTACCTGGGGTACTGGTAGGGGTTGTGTACCTGGGGTACTGGGAGGGGTGGTGTACCTGGGGTACTGGGAGGGGGTGGTGTACATGGGGTACTGGGAGGGGGTGGTGTACATGGGGACTGTGAGGGGGTGGTGTACCTGAGGTACTGGGAGGGTGGTGGTGTACATGGGGTACTTGTAGGGGGTGGTGTACCTAGGGTACTGGGAGGGGGTGGTGTTCCTGGGGTACTGGGAGGGGGTGGTGTACTTGGGATACTGGGAGGGGGTGTACCTGTGGTACTGGGAGGGTGGTGGTGACCTCGGGTACTGGGAGGGTGGTGTACCTGGGGTACTGGGAAGGGGTGTCCCTTGGGTACTGGGAGGGTGGTGTACTTTAGGTATTAAGAGGGGTGGTGTACCTGGGGTACTGGGAGGGTGATGTACCTGAGGTACTGGAAGGGGTGGTGTACATGAGGTACTGAGAGGGGGTGGTGTTCCTGGGGTACTGGGAGGGAGTGGTGTCCCTGGGGTACTGGGAGGGTGTCCCTGGGGTACTGGGAAGGGGTGTCCCTTGGGTACTGGGAGGGGGTGGTGTACTTTAGGTATTAAGAGGGGGTGGTGTACCTGGGGTACTGGGAGGGGGTGATGTACCTGAGGTACTGGAAGGGGGTGGTGTACATGAGGTACTGAGAGGGGGTGGTGTTCCTGGGGTACTGGGAGGGAGTGGTGTACCTGAGGTACTGGGAGGGGGTGGCTTACCTGGGGTAATAGCAGTGGTGTACCTGAGGTACTGGGAGGGGGTGGCGTACCTGGGGTACTGGCAGTTGTGTACCTGAGGTACTGGGAGAGGGTGGTGTACCTGTGGTACTGGGAAGGGGTGGTGTACCTGTGGTACTGGGAGGGTGGTGTACTTGACGTACTGGGAGGGGGTGATGTACCTGAGGTACTGGGAGGGGGTAGTTTACGTGTGGTACTGGGGGTGGTGTACCTACCTTGGGTACTTGGATGGGGTGGTGTACCTGGGGTACTGTTAGAGGGTGGTGTACCTGAGGTACTGGGAGGGTGGTCTACCTGTGGAACTGGGAGAGTGGTGTACCTCTGGTACTGGGAGGGTGGTCTACCTGTGGTACTGGGAGGGTGGTGTACCTGGGGTACTGGAAGGGGGTGGTGTACCTGTGGTACTGGGTGTGGTGTACCTGTGGTACTGGGAATGTGGGAGTACTGGGAAAGTGGTGGTGTACCTGGGGAACTGGGAGGGTGCTGTACCTGAGGTACTGGGAGGGGTGGTTTACCTGTGGTACTGGGAGGGTGGTGTACCTGGGGTACTGGAAGGGGGTGGTGTACCTGTGGTACTGGGTGTGGTGTACCTGTGGTACTGGGTGTGGTGTACCTGTGGTACTGGGAGTGTGGGAGTACTGGGAAAGTGGTGGTGTACCTGGGGTACTGGGAGGGTGCTGTACCTGAGGTACTGGGAGGGGTGGTTTACCTGTGGTACTGGGAGGGGGTGGAGTATCTTAGGTACTGGGAGGTGGTGGTGTACCTTGGGTACTGACAGTGGTGGTGTACCTGAGGTACTGGGGGGTGTACCTGGGGTACTGACAGAGTGGTGTACCTGAGGTACTGGGAGGGTGTTGGCGTACCTGGGGTACTGGCAAAGTGGTGTACCTGAGGTACTGGGAGGGGGTGGTGTACCTGTGGAACTGGGAAAGGGTGGTGTACCTGTGGTACTGTGGGTGGTGTACCTGTGGTACTGGGAGGAGGGTTGTGTACTTGACGTACTGGGAGGGGTGATGTACCTGGGGTATTGGGAGGGGGTGGTGTACCTGAGGTACTGGGAGGGTGCTGTACCTGAGGTACTGGGAGGGGGTGGTGTACCTGTGGTACTGGGAGGGGTGGTGTACCTGGGGTTACTGGGAGGGGGTGGTGTCTGGGTACTGGGAGGTGGTGTACCTGGGTACTGTCTGCATGAGGGTGGTGTCTGGGTGACTGGGAGGTGCGTAGCACGGGCACTGGAGGTGGTTTCCTGAGGTAACGGAGGCAGGTGATAGGACATCTGGCGAGTGGGTGAAGCAACACAGACCAGTGAAGCAACACAGGCCAGTGAAGCAACACAGGCCAGTGAAGCAACACAGACCAGTGAAGCAACACAGGCCAGTGAAGCAACACAGACCAGTGAAGCAACACAGACCAGTGAAGCAACACAGGCCAGTGAAGCAACACAGACCAGTGAAGCAACACAGGCCAGTGAAGCAACACAGACCAGTGAAGCAACACAGACCAGTGAAGCAACACAGGCCAGTGAAGCAACACAGGCCAGTGAAGCAACACAGGCCAGTGAAGCAACACAGACCAGTGAAGCAACACAGACCAGTGAAGCAACACAGGCCAGTGAAGCAACACAGACCAGTGAAGCAACACAGGCCAGTGAAGCAACACAGACCAGTGAAGCAACACAGGCCAGTGAAGCAACACAGGCCAGTGAAGCAACACAGACCAGTGAAGCAACACAGGCCAGTGAAGCAACACAGACCAGTGAAGCAACACCATGACCAGGCTGAAGCAACACAGACCAGTGAAGCAACACAGGCCAGTGAAGCAACACAGGCCAGTGAAGCAACACAGGCCAGTGAAGCAACACAGGCCAGTGAAGCAACACAGACCAGTGAAGCAACACAGCCAGTGAAGCAACACAGACCAGTGAAGCAACACAGGAGTGACCAGGTGAAGCAACACAGCCAGTGGCAACACAGACCAGTGAAGCAACACAGACCAGTGAAGCAACACAGGTACACAGGTGAAGCAACACAGACCAGTGAAGCAACACAGGCCAGTGAAGCAACACAGACCAGTAAGACACAGACAGTAGCAACACAGGCCAGTGAAGCAACACAGACCAGTGAAGCAACACAGACCAGTGAAGCAACACAGGCCAGTGAAGCAACACAGACCAGTGAAGCAACACAGGCCAGTGAAGCAACACAGACCAGTGAAGCAACACAGACCAGTGAAGCAACACAGACCAGTGAAGCAACACAGACCAGTGAAGCAACACAGGCCAGTGAAGCAACACAGACCAGTGAAGCAACACAGACCAGTGAAGCAACACAGGCCAGTGAAGCAACACAGACCAGTGAAGCAACACAGACCAGTGAAGCAACACAGACCAGTGAAGCAACACAGGCCAGTGAAGCAACACAGGCCAGTGAAGCAACACAGACCAGTGAAGCAACACAGGCCAGTGAAGCAACACAGGCCAGTGAAGCAACACAGGCCAGTGAAGCAACACAGCAACTTAACTATATAACACCATCACTATCTGGAGAGGGTTTCGTGGGTCAACGCCCCCGTGGTCCGATCTGTGACCTGGCCTAGCGGTAGATCAGGCCTGATCAGCCAGGCTGTTACTGCTGGCCGCATGCAAACTGACGTAAGTACCACAGCCCTACTGGTGTGTGTCCAGCGCCTTCTTGAAGGTCAGCCGTTGCTTAACTGAGAGAGACAGAATCCATTGATTAGAAAGGTAAAGTAAGCAGTGAAATACTTTGTAATGTAACCAGGACACCACATCAAGAGCACCTTCAGTGAAATACTTTGTAATGTAACGATGACACCACATCAAGAGCACCTTCAGTGAAATACTTTGTAATGTAACCAGGACACCACATCAAGAGCACCTTCAGTGAAATACTTTGTAATGTAACCAGTACACCACATCAAGAGCACCTTCAGTGTAATACTTTGTAATGTAACCAGGACACCACATCAAGAGCACCTTCAGTGTAATACTTTGTAATGTAACCAGGACACCACATCAAGAGCACTTTTAGTGTAATACTTTGTAATGTAACCAGGACACCACATCAAGAGCACCTCCAGTGTAATACTTTGTAATGTAACCAGGACGCCACATCAAGAGCACCTTCAGTGTAATACTTTGTAATGTAACCAGGACGCCACATCAAGAGCACCTTCAGTGTAATACTTTGTAATGTAACCAGGACGCCACATCAAGAGCACCTCCAGTGTAATACTTTGTAATGTAACCAGGACGCCACATCAAGAGCACCTTCAGTGTAATACTTTGTAATGTAACCAGGACACCACATCAAGAGCACCTCCAGTGTAATACTTTGTAATGTAACCAGGACGCCACATCAAGAGCACCTTCAGTGTAATACTTTGTAATGTAACCAGGACGACACATCAAGAGCACCTCCAGTGTAATACTTTGTAATGTAACCAGGACGCCACATCAAGAGCACCTCCAGTGTAATACTTTGTAATGTAACCAGGACGCCACATCAAGAGCACCTCCAGTGTAATACTTTGTAATGTAACCAGGACGCCACATCAAGAGCACCTCCAGTGTAATACTTTGTAATGTAACCAGGACGCCACATCAAGAGCACCTCCAGTGTAATATACTTTGTAATGTAACCAGGACGCCACATCAAGAGCACCTCCAGTGTAATACTTTGTAATGTAACCAGGACGCCACATCAAGAGCACCTCCAGTGTAATACTTTGTAATGTAACCAGGACGCCACATCAAGAGCACCTTCAGTGTAATACTTTGTAATGTAACCTGGACGCCACATCAAGAACACCTTCAGTGTAATACTTTGTAATGTAACCAGGACGCCACATCAAGAGCACCTTCAGTGTAATACTTTGTAATGTAACCAGGACGCCACATCAAAAGCACCTTCAGTGTAATACTTTGTAATGTAACCAGGACGCCACATCAAGAGCATCTTCAGTGTAATACTTTGTAATGTAACCAGGACACCACATCAAGAGCACCTTCAGTGTAATACTTTGTAATGTAACCAGGACGCCACATCAAGAGCACCTTTAGTGTAATACTTTGTAATGTAACCAGGACACCACATCAAGAGCACCTTCAGTGTAATACTTTGTAATGTAACCAGGACGCCACATCAAGAGCACCTCCAGTGTAATACTTTGTAATGTAACCAGGACGCCACATCAAGAGCACCTTCAGTGTAATAATTTGTAATGTAACCAGGACGCCACATCAAGAGCACCTTCAGTGTAATACTTTGTAATGTAACCAGGACGCCACATCAAGAGCACCTCCAGTGTAATACTTTGTAATGTAACCATGACACCACATCAAGAGCACCTCCAGTGTAATACTTTGTAATGTAACCAGGACGCCACATCAAAAGCACCTTCAGTGTAATACTTTGTAATGTAACCAGGACGCCACATCAAGAGCACCTTCAGTGTAATACTTTGTAATGTAACCAGGACGCCACATCAAGAGCACCTTCAGTGTAATACTTTGTAATGTAACCAGGACGCCACATCAAGAGCACCTTCAGTGTAATACTTTGGATTATCCTTTGATCCGTGCGTGTCAGGTGAATTATTATTATTAAGAAGGGAAGTGAAATAAGCAAATGCAAGGTTTAAAGTTGGTCAGGTGAGGTTTTTGGTGCTCAGGCAGGCAACACCCTGCGACTAGTCCTTCACGTGTTTCTTCTTCGTCACACTCTGCTCTCACTAAAGAAAATAAAAAACGTACTAGAAATAAAATGGTGATATTCATGCTGAACCTGGGTCCAAGAGAATATTTAATCCAGGATGAATTACAACAACTACAAGTGTCCTAAAATGACAGACTGAGTAAATCAAGTGAAACTCAACCATGTATGTATATTATATTGTTAACAACCAATGTTCGAAATGTCTTACTGCAAATTCTGTCAGTGTTAGCAAGCAAAGCCAGTTGACGTAGGGGAGGTGAACACAGTTTTGGTGGTACTCGCAGACTATGGTTAGGCTACAAGTATCTTATATTACACAGTGAGAGCAATGCCTTACGTCATCCCCTCCACAACAATTTTAGTATAAGGCAAAACATTTACGAGACATAGAATGAAAATAAGTGTGGGAAGGGACAGTTGTCTTGTGCTGCCAAAATATTCCTAATTTGTTCTTAATCTCATATTGATTTTCATGTTAATTTACTTATGTTAAAATCACTAAGGAGGATAAGTCGGCATGTATTTGTGCTTCAGTAAAAAATACAACTGTATACAACACGAGGAGCTCAATGTTACATTGTTTTATGTTCAGTTCTACCTGATTTACTACATAAAATCATTGTAAAAGTTAACATTAAGACTCATTGATGCCTAAATAAAAACTTACAGTAAATAAGGTTGATAGAAGTTGTACTCTGGTAGCAATGGCAATATTGTTTTTATTCTTCACAATCAATATCAAATGGTTGGTCATTGTTGACGTTGAAGGTACACACACTAACTGGCTGCTGTGTCAGCACGTGCACTCACTAACTGTGAGTGTAGAGTGATGAGTAGGTGTGCGAGGCAGTGATAGACATGTATGGAATGTTGTGATGGTGGTAGGTGTGTGAGAGGCAGCTGGGACACTATTGATGTTACCCTGGCCACCACCACCAAGGTTGCTGCTCTTACCACACGCTCCCACCACACTAACATCTCCTACACTCTTTCTCATCTTTTACCTTCTTTATTTAATATACATTATGCTAAATATATCTTTGAATGTTCACAGGAACTTTTCGTGTATGTTTGTGTATGTTTAATTCTTTGCATATGTGGTTATACAAGTGCTTGATGGCAAGCATCTTGGGGGAGTCAGTGCTCGTGTTTTACACTAGCCACATTTATCTACATACAACTAAATTGTCATCCTTAGTGACTAAATTCATGAATATAAAATGATTTGCCGTTATCCAGAATGCAATAAATTTGTTGTGTTCACCATACTTATTACAATGATCCTAAACTTGGAACACTGAAACGTACTGCTCGCAGACTAGGCCTAGCCTATAGAAAGCATCGTACCCCTGGAATGCTGAAGCTCTTTCAAACTGCCCTTGCTGCTGCCAGAGAGCGTATGACAGAGCTGCGGCAAACTGACTGGGAAAAATTTGTCAATGGTCTCAATGCTCACACCCCACTTAGCCGAGCATGGAGGGACATAAATAGAATTAAGGGTAACAGAACCGGTCAGATTGCACACCCTCATCCCTTACATAGGGCGAATGAGCTAGTCAGTGCTTGGGCTGTTACATCAAGCTATGAAAATCTTCCCAGTACCACACAGGCGAAATTAAATGACAAATATGATGCTAGGGAGAGACTTGTTTGTTTTATGCTCAGCAAGGAAGATGACTGTAACATTCCTTTCACTGACTTTGAACTTGATGCAGCACTAACTAAGGGCAACTCCACGTCACCTGGTGAGGATGGTATTGCCTACAATATACTAAGATTGCTGTGTCGAGTACCAGGCAATCCTGTACTCGAATTATACAACATGAGCTATGTAACTGGGGAGCTCCCTAAATCTTGAGCTGTATAACCCCTGTGGTTTAGCGCTTCTATTTGATTATAATAATAATAATCCCTAAATCTTGGACCAACAGCCTCATCATTCCCATTCCTAAGCCCAATCAATAAAATTCATTTCGCCCAATATCTCTTACTAGCTGCTTATGTAAAATATTTGAGAGGATAATTCTTAATCGTCTCATGTACAGAATCAAACAATTTTTGTCTCCCCGGTTGCATGGTTTCATGCATGGAAGGAGTGTGCACCATTGCATAGCTACCTTTCTCACTCTGCACACTGACAGCTCATACACTACCTTCCTTGACCTTAAATCTGCTTTTGATGTTGCCAACCGACATGTAATCATTAGTGAACTTGCCAGAATGGATGTTGGAGGATGGCTTCTCCGCTGGATTAAAGGCTACCTGTCCAACAGAAAGTCTTCTGTGTTGTTTCAGGGGCATAGAAGTATAACTAAAGACTTTGAATTAGGAACCCCATAGGGAGGTGTGCTCAGTTCCACTCTATTCAATATTCTAATTAATGCCTTACTTAATGTTATGCCTAGCCAGTCCCATCATTATATGATTAGTTTCGCTGATGATATAATGATTCACACCACCAGATTCTCCAACACCCAAAACATCCTTAACCATGTACTAGCCTCGTGTCAGGACCTGGGGTTGATAATCTCTACTGATAAAACAGAGATACTCAATAGGCGTCCTCCTCGACAGAGAGGCACAGTTCGCCAGATCCACTTGCATGATGGGTCTCTTCTAGAATATGTAAACAGATACAGGTATCTAGGCTTTGAGGTCCCACTACTTGGACCTGTTGTAACGAGACTTTGTCGTCAATACAAAGAAAGGCTGAGAGCACTTAGAGTTGTGGCAGGGTTTCACCCCAGGTATGGTGCTAATGTTAAAATTGTGAAAATGATGTATCTTGCTTATATTAGATCATTGGTTGATTATGCTGCGCCACTACTTGCTCTTGTGTCTGATTGGAAGCTTGGAGGGCTGGAAAAACTGCAGAACGAAGCAATGAGGATCATTTTAGGATGCCCTCGTACTGCTAAAATTTTAAATATGCAGAAAGAACTTGATATTCCAAGCATCAGAGATCGTGTTACTGAAAGAAATGTCCTAATTGGGGTTAATATGCTCAGGCAAGCCCATTCAAACCCCTGCACAGAAGCCCTCCAAACTTTCCTCAGCACTGGTGAACATCCCTCCAGATGGATCGAAAAAACGAACTGACCTCCGCATGAATCAGATACATGATCTGTGGCAAGTAAGGCAACAGCGGCACTTCTCCGCTCCATGGAATATTACCCCATTCCAAACTACCATCCCTCCATTTCTCCCCAAACTACTTCTTAAATCACAACCAAAGCTTCGCCTTGAAGCCAAACATGATGCCTTAAGCTGTATTGATAATTTAGCCAAACAGCACACTCTCTCACAAATTATTTACGTTGATGGTTCTGTTCACCAATCCACTGGTGCAGCTGGTAGTGCTGCTGTTGTCATACAGTGATGGCTCTCTTAAAGAAATTGTAGCACGCATCAATAACTGGGCCTCTACACTTCAGACAGAACTGTTTGCCATACTCCTTGCACTCAAATGCGTCCATGTATCTAAGATTGACTCTCTAATTGTAACTGATTCTCTGTCATCCATAAATGCTCTCAACTCATTACCTGGAGTTTACCTGGAGAGAATTCCAGGGGTCAACGCCCCCGCGGCCCAGTCTGTGACCAGGCCTCATGTTGGACCAGAGCCTGATCAACCAGGCTGTTACTGCTGGCCGCACGCAGTCCAACATACGAGCCACAGCCTGGCTGGTCAGGTACCGACTTTAGGTGCCTGTCCAGTGCCTGCTTGAAGACAGCCAGGGGTTTGTTGGTAATCCCCCTGATGTATGCTGGGAGGCAGTTGAACAATCTTGGGCCCCTGACACTTATTGTGTTGTCCCTCAACGTGCTAGTGGCACCCCTGCTTTTCATTGGGGGGATGTTACATCGTCTGCCGAGTCTTTTGCTTTCGTAGGGAGTGATTTTCGTGTGCAAGTTTGGTACTAATCCCTCGAGAATTTTCCACGTGTATATAACAATGTATCTCTCCCGCCTGCGTTCTAGGGAGTACAGGTTTAGAAACTTCAAGCGTTCCCAGTAATTGAGGTGGTTTATCGCAGTTATGCGTGCCGTGAAGGTTCTCTGCACATTTTCAAGGTCAGCAATTTCACCTGCCTTGAAAGGTGCAGTTAGTGTGCAGCAATATTCCAGCCTAGATAGAACAAGCGATTTGTAAAATGTCAACATTGGCTTTGCATCCCTGGTTTTGAAAGTTCTCATTATCCATCCTGTCATTTTTCTAGCAGATGCGATTGCTACGGTGTTATGGTCCTTGAAGGTGAGATCCTCTGACATGATCACTCCCAGGTCTTTGACATTAGTTTTTCGCTCTATTGTGTGGTTGGAATTAGTTTTGTACTCCGATGAGATTTTAATTTCCTCACGTTTTCCGTATCTGAGTAATTGAAATTTCTCATCATTGAACTTCATATTGTTTTCTGCAGCCCATTTAAAGATTTGGTTTATGTCTGCTTGGAGTCTTGTAGTGTCTTCAACGGTGGACACTGATATACCTTTGATATACCTTTGAAGAGTTTCGAGAGTATCTACTCTCTGAGCCCGGCCATGGACCAGGCTCGTCTGGTGCTTGCCTGGTCAACCAGGCTGTTGCTGCTGGAGGCCCGCTGCCCCACATATCCATCACAGCCTGGTTGATCTGGCACCTGGTGAAGATATTTGTCCAGTTTCCTCTTGAAGGCTTCTACACTGGTTCCAGCCGTGTTTCGGATATCTTCTGGTAAGATGTTGAATAGTCTGGGACCCCGGATGTTAATACAGTGCTCCCGTATTGTCCCCACCGCACCCCTGCTCCTCACTGGGTTTATTTTACACTTTCTCCCATATCTCTCACTCCAGTATGTTGTTATGGCAGTGTGCAGATTTGGGACCAGGCCCTCAAGTACTTTCCATGTATATATTATCATGTATCTCTCTCCCTCCGCTCCAATGAGTACATGTTCAAGACTTGAAGGCGTTCCCAATAATTTAGATGTTTCAATGGCTCAATGTGAGCCGTAAACGATCTCTGGATTTGTTCCAGCTCTGCTATTTCTCCTGCCCTGAACGGGGCCGTCAGCACTGAGCAGTATTCTAAGTGAGGGAGCACTAGCGATTTGAATAGTGTCACCATCGGCATTATTTCCTTGTTTTGAAAGTTCTCAATACCCACCCCGTCATCTTCCTGGCTGTTGTGATCTTTGTCTTGTTATGGTCTTTAAACGACAGATCAGCAGACATAATTATTCCCAAGTCCTTTACGTGTTCCTTTCGTTCTATGTGGTGACCTCTTGCGTTTTGTATATAGTGTTCCTTTTGAGTTCTTCATTTTTCCATACCTAAGCAGCTGAAACTTATCACCATTGAACGTCATGTTGTTCTCCACTGCCCATTGGAAGACCCTGCTTATGTCCTGTAATTTTTCAGTGTCCTCTACCGTAGTGACTTTCATGCTTATTTTAGTGTCATCTGCAAATGATGATACAAAAGTGTGCTGGGTGTTTTTATCTATGTCTGCTATGAGGATGAGAAACAGCAGAGGTGCCAGGACAGTGCCTTGGGGCACTGAGCTTTTGACCTCGCTGATGCTGGATCTTGCCCTGTTCACTACTACTTTTTGTGTTCTTTGTGTTAGGAACTCAAAAATCCATCTGCCTACCTTCCCCGTAATGCCTATGGCCCTCATTTTGTGCACTATCACTCCATGATCGCATTTGTCAAACGCCTTTGCAAAATCTGTGTAAATCGTCCTCCAATGCCTCCGTAATTCTGTCATAATGGTTCAGCAGCTGTGACAGGCATGATCGACCCGCTCTAAAGCCATGCTGGTTCGGGTTATGTTGGTTGTGCTGGTCCATGAACTTTGTAATCTGCCGTCTCATCACTCTTTCAAAGATTTTTATGATGTCATACAGATTCAGGTGTCATCTGCAAAGGAAGACACGGCACTGTGGTTTATATCCCTGTCTATGTCCGATATGAGGATGAGGAACAGGATGGGAGCGAGTACTTTGCCTTGTGGAACAGAGCTTTTCACATTAGCTGCCTCAGACTTTACTCTGTTGACTACTACTCTTTGTGTTCTACTTGTTAGGAAATTATAGATCCATCTACCAACTTTTCCTGTTATTCCTTTATCACGCATTTTGTGTGCTATTACACCATGGTCACACTTGTCAAAGGCTTTTGCAAAGTCTGTGTATATAACATCTGCATTCTGTTTGTCTTCTAGAGCATCTAGAACCTGGTCATAGTGGTCCAGTAGTTGGGACAGACAGGAGCGACCTGCTCTAAACCCGTGCTGCCCTGGGTTGTGTAATTGATGGGTATCTAGATGAGTTACGATCTTGCTTCTTAGAACCCTTTCAAAGATTTTTATGATATGGGACGTTAGCGCTATTGGTCTGTAGTTCTTTGCTATTGCTTTACTGCCCCCTTTGTGGAGTGGGGCTATGTCTGTTGTTTTTAGTAGCTGCGAGACGACCCCAGTGTCCATGCTCCCTCTCCATAGGATGTTAAAAGCATGTGATAGGGGCTTCTTGTAGTTCTTGATGAACACGGAGTTCCATGAGTCTGGGCCTGGAGCGGAGTGCATGGGCATGTCATTTATTGCCTTTTCGAAGTCATTTGGCGTCAGGGTGATGTCATTTAGGCATGCGTCTGTCAAGTTCTGTGGCACTCTCATAAAAAAATCATTTAGGTCTTCGATTTTCAGTCTGGTTAGCGGCTCGCTAAAAACTGAGTCATACTGGGACTTAAGTAACTCACTCATTTCCTTGCTGTCACCTGTGTAGGACCCATCCCGTTTAAGTAGGGGCCCAATACTGGTTGGTGTTCTCGACTTTGACTTTGCATAAGAAAAGAAATACTTTCGGTTTCTTTCAATTTCGTTTATGGCTTTTAGTTCTTCCCGCGTTTCTTGATTCCTGTAAGATTCCTTTAGTTTTAATTCGATGTTTGCTATTTCTCTGACTAGTGTCTCCCTTCGTATTTCAGATATATTGGCCTCTTGTAGCCGCTCCGTTATTCTTTGCCTTCGCCTGTATAGGGAGCGCCTCTCTCTTTCTAGTTTGCATCTTTTCCTCCTTTTTCTTAAGGGAATTTGCCTTGAGCAAACCTCAAGTGCCACAGAGTTAATTTGTTCTAGACATAGGATCCGTGATGCTTAGGCTATCTTCCCATTGTATATCATTTAGGACTTGGTTTACCATTTTCGGAGCCCCCTTTGTTCTGTGTTTTCCTACTATCCATTCCTCTCATCTCCCCAAACGTCCAATGGTTTCTCATAAGCAGTAGCAGGCCTCCAGCTGGGAAATGTGCATCTGTTATCTCCATGAGCTTTGTCTCAGTGAGTGCTGTCATATCTGGGAATAACTCCACCATTCGTTCGTGCCACTCAACTCTTAATTTGTCATTCCATCTGCTTGGGCATGGTCTCATCTTATGTTTTTGTTATTGAAGTTGAATTTGGAGAAGGCTCCCTCACGGCTGATCACATTTTGTTGATCTTGGGCTCCCCGCATGCATGTCTGGACCTCTATTATGTTGTGATCTGAGTATATTGTTTTTGATATGATGACATTTCGTATCAGATCATCATTGTTGGTGAAGATGAGGTCCAGCGTATTATCTAATCTTGTAGGCTCTACTATTTGCTGGTTTAAGGTGAATTTGGTGCAGAGATTTAAAAGTTCATGTATGTGCGAGTTTTCATCTGAGCTGCCTCCTGGTGTTATCTCTACTATCACATTGTTTGCAGTGCTCCTCCATTTTAGGTGCCTTAGGTTGAAATCCCCCAGGTGCAAGATGTTGGGGGCAGGAGCTGGAAGATTTTCCAGACAGTGGTCAATTTTCAGAAGCTGTTCCTGGAATTGTTGGGACGTTGCATCCGGAGGCTTGTATACAACCACGATGACCAGGTTTTGATTCTCGATCTTTATTGCTAATACTTCAACTACATCATTTGAGGCATTTAGTAGTTCTGAACATATAAATGACTCTGTGATATACAGGCCAACCCCCTCTTTTTGCCTGTTCTCTCTGTCACATCTGTATAGGTTGTAGCCAGGGATCCATATTTCATTGTCCAAGTGATCCCTTATGTGGGTCTCTGTGAAAGCCGCAAACATAGCATTTGACTCTGTAAGATGTCCACGGATGTAAGGTATTTTGTTGTTTGTTGCTGGCTTTAGACCCTGAATATTTGCAAAGATGAATGTTGTTGGATTGGTGGTATTGGTGGTATGGGGGGGGGTCTTTTTTTCCTGGCACTAATATCTGTTGTATTGGAGTGGAGGCCATTGACTGTGATTCCACTCCAGAAGTGATTGCAGTTGGTATACAATTTCTGTCATTTCCTGCCAGCTTTTTTTCCTTCCTGGCACTAAAAAACCTCTCTCTCCGGTGTGGCTGTGGCTACCCAGGTTTTGCCATGGTCTGGATGTTCTGTGTCGCTTCGTACCCTTTAGGTGGTATGCCTGGCAATATAAGTTATAGCACTGTCCTTCCTGAATTGATGAGTGGCACATTTCAGGGTGGAAAAACTTACAGGGCAGGAGGTTGCATTTTCCTGTTTTCATATGGGCACGGCATTTTATGGGGTGATCATAATTGCATGTCCCATCTGATTTCCCAGATTTTCCATGCCTGCAGATACCAAGAGCATAATATTCACTTAGGCCTGTTTTCCGTTTGCCCTGGTTTTTTATGACTGTGTTCCCTATTGTATTCCCTATTGGTGCTTGTGTTCCTGTCTCGTTTCTATCTTCAACTCTAGTGCTGACAATGGAGCCTTCATCAGTTTTTGGTAATTTATCTTCAGTATTTCGCAGGGCATCCCCCTGTTTACTATCCGCCTGGGTATTGCTAGTTTGTAGCACTAGTTTTTGTGTGTCCTTGTCTACACCTGTTTCCCCATCATTTACGTCACTAGAGCTCCTGTCCCTCTTCAGGTCACCATCATTTATTTCTCCATTCGTACAGTTTCTGACTACCATTACAACATCTGTACCAGGGGCGGTAGCACCATCTGGCCCAGATTTTTTACTTTCCCAACTGTTATAGAATGCTGTCATGTTTTTTATGAAGTTTGATTTCATGTTGTCATCTTTTAATATCAATGTGATTTTATTCCACAATTCGGTCTCATTTGGGCATACCCAAAAACACTTCCCTTGTTTGATATTTCGTGTAGTAGAGTCTTGAATGCCTACACAAAGGGCGTGGCAGCATTTACCACAGAAGTAAAACTGAAATAAACTGTAGCATGCTTGTGTCTGAAGCCAGACACAGGTATGGTAGGATTGTGGATAGTAGAGTCAGAGTGCACATGCTGTGGATTCCATCTCACATTGGTCTTCAGATGCATGATATAACTGATGAATTGGCTAAGTTTTATGCTTTCAAAGAGGGGGTAGATTACAATCTTGGCTTGTCAGTTAGCAGTTTGAGAACAATAATACGAAAAGAACTTCAACTGAATTTTATTGACTTAAGACTCAGGGAGATTGACACCAGTCAGTCCATCTATCATCATTCTATCATGAAGGAGGAGCCACATGTCTATGGTGCATCCAACAAAATAAGCAGACTCTTGGATGTCACTACCGCCCGCCTCCGGCTGGGTTACAAGTATCTTTGGCAGGTTAAATCACCACCACCAGATGTAGACCAAACAAGATGTAAACTTTGCCAGTTGGATTATTGTCACACCCTGCGTCATTATGTACTGGAATGCGCTAAAATTAATGAATTCAGAGACAACTCACTCAGAAATGTTCAAGATATGTCAAAGTATTTTATCCACAGTGGTATATTACAGACCATTCTGGAAAAATACCCGGATTTTGCTCCATGTAAATAAAGCATTACCACACATGTGTGTGTACTCACCTAGTTGTACTCACCTAGTTGTGGTTGCAGGGGTCGAGACATAGCTCCTGGCCCCGCCTCTTCACTGGCCGCTACTGGGTCACTCTCCCTGCGCCATGAGCTTTATCATACATCTTCTTAAAGCTGTGTATGGAACCTGCCTCCACTACATCGCTTCCCAAGCTATTCCACTTCCCGACTACTCTGTGACTAAAGAAATACTTCCTAACATCCCTGTGATTCATCTGAGTCTTCAACTTCCAACTGTGTCCCCTTGTTGCTGTGTCCCATCTTTGGAACATTCT
>WNWK01019885.1:0-36907 GCA_009830355.1 Cherax destructor | reverse complement strand
ACAGCATTTGAGGGGGACGTTGAGAGGTGTGAACCCCAAACACAGCATTTGAGGGGACGTTGAGAGTGTGAACCCCAAACACAGCATTTGAGGGGACGTTGAGAGGTGTGAACCCCAAACACAGCATTTGAGGGGACGTTGAGAGGTGTGAACCCCAAACACAGCATTTGAGGGGACGTTGAGAGGTGTGAACCCCAAACACAGCATTTGAGGGGGACGTTGAGAGGTGTGAACCCCAAACACAGCATTTGAGGGGACGTTGAGACGTGTGAACCCCAAACACAGCATTTGAGTGGGACGTTGAGAGGTGTGAACCCCAAACACAGCATTTGAGGGGACGTTGAGAGGTGAACCCCAAACACAGCATTTGAGGGGGACGTTGAGAGGTGTGAACCCCAAACACAGCATTTGAGGGGACGTTGAGAGGTGTGAACCCCAAACACAGCATTTGAGGGGGACGTTGAGTGAACCCCAAATACAGCATTTGAGGGACTTGAGAGGTGTGAACCCCAAACACAGCATTTGGGGGGACGCTGGAGCTGTGAACCCCAAACACAGCATTTGATGGGGACGTTGAGAGCTGTGAACCCCAAACACAGCATTTGAGGGGGACGTTGAGACCTGTGAACCCCAAACACAGCATTTCCTCAAGCTGTGTAGCTGAAAAAATATCTTGGATGACAATCATAGTGTTATCTTAGGTCTACTATCTCTAGTCAAGATGTGGTCACCTTGTAGTTGTTTTCTAAGACAAACGCGACTTACAGGGAAAGGATTCTAAGCTGCTTCACCATGTCAAGTGGAAAAGAAACACCAGAAAAAATAACCAGGTCCACACTACAATCTCACCAGGTCCACACTACACTCTCACCAGGTCCACACTACAATCTCACCAGGTCCACACTACACTCTCACCAGGTCCACACTACACTCTCACCAGGTCCACACTACACTCTCACCAGGTCCACACTACACTCTCACCAGGTCCACACTACACTCTCACCAGGTCCACACTACACTCTCACCAGGTCCACACTACACTCTCACCAGGTCCACACTACACTCTCACCAGGTCCACACTACATTCTCACCAGGTCCACACTACACTCTCACCAGGTCCACACTACACTCTCACCAGGTTCACACTACACTCTCACCAGGTCCACACTACACTCTCACCATGTCCACACTACACTCTCACCTGGTCCACACTACACTCTCACCAGGTCCAGACTACACTCTCACCAGGTCCAGACTACACTCTCACCAGGTCCAGACTACACTCTCACCAGGTCCAGACTACACTCTCACCAGGTCCACACTACACTCTCACCAGGTCCACACTACACTCTCACCAGGTCCACACTACACTCTCACCAGGTCCACACTACATCTCACCAGGTCCACACTACATTCTCACCAGGTCCACACTACCCCCTGAGTTACTTAAAAAATTACATAGTTTATGTTGTTAATCCCGTGCGGAGGATGGCAACAAAGATAACATGCCCAGACGTGACAGATACATGTATTGTCACCACAGGGTTGGTATTCAAACCTTGCCTCAGCTCTCGAGACTGAAGAATAGGTAGTTGGAATGAAGTTAAAATTCTTAATGTATCCTCTGATACCATGATAAAATGATAAGCGTTGATATGTAAAAAATGCATCTAAAAATGTTTTAGATGGTAGTTTAAGAAAGTCGAATAATTGATGGTGATGATGTGATTGATGGTGATGATGTGATTGATGTGATGATGTGATTGATGGTGATGATGTGATTGATGGTGATGATGTGATTGAAGGTGATGATGTGATTGAAGGTGATGATGTGATTGATGGTGATGATGTGATTGATGGTGGTGATGTAATTGATGGTAATGATGTGATTGATGGTGATGTGATTTATGGTGATGTGATTGATGGTGATGATGTGTGAAAACCATCTTTAATGATGAGATGTGAAAACCATCATCCAACACATCATCCGAAATAAAAATTTAAGCTTTCCCGAAATGCTAAGAAATCGAAATTGTCATTATTATTTGCGACCACTGTCAGCCTTCCACGTGGAGGCCACCCACCCACTTACTGTGTTTTTTATGCTTTCTCCAGATTTATGTATCCAGGAGTCCATCGGTGTCCCCTCAGATATTCTCCCTTCCTCACTTCCCCAAGGTCTGCCTCATCAACCAGTATCCTCGTCTATCCCAGGTGCATGTGTCCAGGAGTCCATCTGTCCTCCTCAGATATTCTCCCTTCCCCACTTTCCCAAGGTATCCTCGCCTTTCCCAGGTCCATGTGTCCAGGAATCCATACGTGGGCCCCGGATGTCTTCCTTTCCTCACTTCCCTTAGGTTATAACCCCAGGTCCATGTGTCCAGGAGTCCATCAGTCTGCCTCAGATATTCTCCCATCCTCACTTCCCCAAGGTCTGCCTCATCAACCAGTATCCTCGTCTTTCCCAGGTGCATGTGTCCAGGAGTCCATCTGTCCTCCTCAGATATTCTCCCTTCCCCATTTTCCCAAGGTATCCTCGCCTTTTCCAGGTCCATGTGTCCAGGAGTCCATCTGTGTCCCCTCAGATATTCTCCCTTTCCCAAGGTCTGCCCCATCAACCAGTATCCTCGTCTTTCCCAGGTCCATGTGTCCAGGAGTCCATCTGTCCTCCTCAGATATTCTCCCTTCCCCACTTCCCCAAGGTATCCTCGCCTTTCCCAGGTCCATGTGTCCAGGAATCCATCCGTGGGCCCCCGGATGTCTTCCCTTCCCCACTTCCCCAAAGTCTGCCTCATCAACCAGTATTACCGTATTTTCCAAGTCAATGTGTCCAGGAGTCCATCTGTCCGCCTCAGATATTCTCCCTTCCCCACTTCCCCAATGTATCCTCGCCTTTCCCAGGTCCATGTGTCCAGGAATCCATCCGTTGGCCCCCGGATGTCTCCCTTTCTTCACTTCCCTTAGGTTATATCCCCAGGTTCATGTGTCCATGAGTCCATTTGTGTCCCCTCAGATATTCCCCCTTTTCCCCAAAGGTCTCCCCCTAAACCCCAGTATCCCGTTTTTCCCAGGTCCTGTGCCCAGGAGCCCCATCTGTCCTCCTCAGATATTCCCCCTTCCCATTTCCCCCAAGGTATCCTCCCTTTCCCAGGTCCATGTGTCCAGGAATCCACCCGGGGGCCCCCCGGATTCTTCCCTTCCCCATTTCCCCCAAGGTTTATAAAAAACCAAAGTCTTTAAAGGCCATTTCCCCCAAAACCCCCATTCCCCCAAAGGTTCCCCCAGCCTTTCCGGGCCACCCCCCCAAGGTTATTGGCCCCCTTGGATGGGAACGTGGTTTTCTAGTACGGGCCTTGGTCTCGGTTTAGAAAACTGTCCAGGTGGGGGGAAATTACTGGAGGGGGACACACAGTTAAAGTAATTACACCCACCAAGACACCCACGACCGTACACCAGCTAGACGCAGCCAAGCTCCCCTCCGGTTTCCCCACCAAGGTGAGGCCCAAAAAAAATTTTTTTAAGTTCTATTTATATTAAACGCTTTTTTACATAAAAAAAAATTTTTTTTTACTAAATTACAGTTTAAGGGGGTTTTTGTGAAATTTTTTATTGTGACTTTAAAAAGTGTTCGTTTTTTGTCCCACCTCCCCAAATTAAAAAGTCTTAAATTTTGTATTTTTTTTGGTTATTTTTTTTATGTATTTCAAGATCCCATTTTAAAAGCCTTCCCACAATAAGTTTTGAATGACTTTTTTTATCCTGGGTAATGAAACATATGTTACTATGTATGATAATTTGTGTAACTGTATTTAAGTACCTGAACCTAATAAACTTACACCCCTTTTTTTTACATTTATTTTGGCTTTTCCCGCAAGGAAAGCACACACACACACACACACACACACACACACACACACACACACACACACACACACACACACACACATATATAAATATTATTATATAAAATTGGTTTTGGTTTGGCCCCCTTCCAATGAAAGTGTTTGTGTACTTTCCCTATTTGAACTCCCCAAAAAAAAATTTTTGGTTTTTGAAAAAAGGGGTCGGGGAAAAATTTTGGTTGGGGGGCCCCCCAAAAATTGGCCTTTTTTAATGGGGTATTTTTCGCCTTAAACTTTAAAAATTTCCTTTACCTTTTTTTTTAAACTTTTAAAAGGAAAAAATTTGGGTTTTCCCTTTAATGGCCCCCCAAACCCTTTTTTCCCCTTCCCGCCCAATTTATAAAAATATTTAAATTTTATTATTATTTAATTTAAATTTTTTGTTGTGTGTATTTTGGAAATTTTTTTAAATTTTAATTTTATATTTTATATTTTATATTTTTATATCTCCTTTTTTCCTCCTTTTGGGGGGGGGGGGTTTTCGATTTCAAAACCTTCCCCTCTGGCTTCCCCTTAAGTTTCAACTTATTTTGTTAGAGGATTTTGAATTGTTTAGCTTTTTAAAAAGTGTGGTTTTTAGGGGAAAAGGGGTTGCTGTTTTATCCCGGATGGGCCAAGCCAATTAACAATTAAAAACCCTTTAAGAATTTTTTTTAAAGTTTTTCGGAATGCTTGTTCTTGGGTTTTGGGTCCCTTTTATCCTGCAACATTTATTTTTTAGTGGGTTTTTCCAAAAGGGGGGGGTGGTTTATAAAATTTTCCTTTTAAATTGGGGGAGGTTTTTTAAGTTTGGGGGCCCCCAAAAAAGTACCCGGGGTCCGGGTTCCCAAAAATGTTTTGCACGGGGGTTTGAACTCCAAAAAAAAAAAAATTTGGGCTGGAAAGGTTAAAAAGCCTGTGAATTTTGGGTTTTGCCTGGTTTCTTTGGATTGAAAATTTTTCCATAAAACCTGGCAAAAAAAGGGAAACATTTCAATTTGGAAAAACCCGAGTGCCCACAAAACAAGAAAACGGGCACCCCTGGACTGACCCCGGGGAGCCCCCAAAAATTTGGAAACCCCGGCCCCCCAAACCCGGGAAAAAACCTTTGGCCACCCGGACCTGACCCCTGGCTTCCGGGGAACAGGTACCCCGGGGAACCTTTGGGGTTTTGGTGTTTTTTGCCCAAAAATAAATTAAAAAATAAAAAGACCCTTGATACCAACCAATAAAAGAAAAATTTAGGTGGTGGGGGGTTGCCCTTGGCAGACCCTATGAAACCAAAGGCTTAAACAGATTTTAAAATTTGAGGGAAAACGGGAAATTAAAAAAAATAGTTGAAAACCTAAAAATTTTAAAGTTGGAAAATGATTCCCAACACAATGGTTGGCCTTGGCCCCGGTTTTTTAAACAAATAAATTTAACCCCAACTTAAAATTTTGAGTGAAACCTCTTTAAAACCTTGGAAAAATTGGCTGCCCCGGGAAATTAAAAATTAAAAACCCCTTTTGGGTAAAAACAAGGGAACATTAAAATTTTGGGGGAAACTTTCCAAAAATTAAAAATTTTAAAAATTCAAAATGGGGGAAAAATTTTTAAACTTAAAACCTTGGGAAAACGACGAAAGGGGAACAAGAAAAAGGAACACGGGGAAAAAAGGGGAACATTGAAAAACGGGAAAAAGTGCCCCAAAAGGAAATTGAAAAACGGGAAAAATGACTGAAAAAATAACCCTTAAAAATTTAGGCAAAATGGGGAAAAAGGGAACTTAAAAAATTAGGAAAAAGGTTGCCCCCTGGTTATAAAATTAAGGGAAAAAACCCCGGGAAGGGGAAATGGGAAAATTTAAAAAATTAAAAACCCCTAAAGGACCAACACAATGGAACATTAAACAATTTAGGCAACAACCTGACCTGCCCAACACAATGGAACTTTAAAGAACAATTTAGGCAACACCTGACCTGCCCAACACAATGGAACATTGGAGCAACGAAATACACCCGGGAAGCTGACCAACACAATGGAACATTAGAACAATTTAGGCAACACACCTGAGCTGACCAACACAAGGGAACATTAGAACAACTTGGGGGCAACACACCTGAGCTGACCAACACAATGGAACATTAGAACAACTTGGCAACACCCCCCCAAAAGGCTTACCAAACAATGGAACTTTAAAAACAACTTGGGCAACACCCTGAGCTGACCAACACAATGAACATTAGAACAACTTAGGCAACACACCTGAGCTGACCAACACAATGGAAAAAAAAAACAGGCAACACACCTGAGCTGCAAACACAATGGAACTTGAACAATAGGCAACACCTGAGCTGACCAACACAATGGAACATTAGAACAATAGGCAAACACCAGGCCCAAAAACCAAATGGAACATTGAAAAACAAAAAGGCAACACCCGGCTGACCAAAAAAATAACATTAGAACAACTTAGGCAACACACGGCTGACCAACAAATGGAACATTAGAACAACTTGGCCCCAACACACCTGGGCTGACCAACAAATGGAACATTAAAAAACCCCAGGCAACCCCCCTGGGTTCCCCCAACACAATGGAACATTAGAACAATTGGGAAAACACCCGGCTGCCAACACAATGGAACATTAAACCTTAAACCCCACACCTGAGTTGACCAACACAATGGAACATTGGGAAAACCAGGAACACACCTGAGCTGACCAACACAATGGAACATTAGAACAATTAGGCAACCCCTGAGCTGACCAACACAATGGAACATTAGAACAATTAAACCACCTGAGCTGACCAAACAAGGGAAAAAATTAAAAACAATTAGGCAACACCCTGGGCTGACCAACAAAATTCCTCAGAAATTTTTTTTTGGGTAAAAATTTTAATTTATCCATTACAAAAAACCCAAATTTTTTTCCAAAAATTTCAACTCATTTTAAAAACATCCATCTCCAAACCCCTTTAAAAAATTATTTCCCCTAATTTAAAACATCCATTAAACAACTCACTTAAACCACACTCAATTCACCAAAAACCATCCATTCCCAACTCCACCATCCATCCCCAATCACCTCAGCCATCCATTACAACCCACCACTCCACAATCACCTAAACCCATTCCAAACTCACCCCACATTCCCCCACAACCACCCCCAACCATTCACTTATTAACAATCATTCAAACATTAACAAATTTACTTTTATTAATTTCATTAACATTCCAACTTTTTTAAACATTTATTAATTTCAACCCCCATTCAACTTATACTTTTTTAAAACCACACCATAAAAAATCAAAATTTTCCTTAAAAACTTCCTTAATTAGGGGGGGGGGGGGGGGGGGGGGGGGGGGGGGGGGGGGGGGGGGGGGGGGGGGCTGCCCCCCTTTTAGGGCGGGTTTTGGTATTTTTTTCGTCCGGTTTGTGGCCTTTTTTTTATTCTAAAATTTTTTAACATGGGTCCCTAATATTACTTCTACATTTTGGTTCTATGGGTCCCCCCTAACTTCCTTATGGTACCAAGGTCCTTAAACTTCCTTATGGGCTCAATCCTTATAACTTTATATGGTTACTTATAGTTTTCCCCCCCCTTCCTTGTTTTGGTTTTTCATAAGTCCCTCATAACTTCCTTGTATGGTTACTCTGGTCCCCCCATAACTTCCTTGTATGGTTACTCATAAGTCCCTTTCCCCTATTTCTTGCACCATCAGTGCAAAAATATGTTTTTTTTATGTTCAGTTTAAACCCCATGTATTCCCCTTTCACTAAGCAGAGTAGCTGAGGGGAAAATCTTGGATGAGTATCATAGTGTTATTTCAGGTTTTTACATTACTCAAAAAATTGGCACCTTGTATTTGTTTTCAAACATACGTGACTTGGGGGAAAAGGTTCTAACCTGCTTCTCTATTGGGAAGTGGAAAAAGGGAAAACCAGAAAAAAAAAAATGATTATAAAAAAAAAGAAAAAAAAGATATGTGAACACACATCTTAATACCATTGGGACAGAAAGAATAAACCCCAACAATTTATTTATCCATCCCAATATCATCTAATTTCAACCCAATCATCAACCATCCCTCACTATAATCATCTACAAACATCAACACCACAACACATAACATCTCACAACACCCATCAGTATTTTCCAAAATTTTCAAAATTCATAACATTCTCCACGGCTGTCATAACCCAACTCACAATTAACATTAAATCACTTCCGGTTTTTCCCTCAACCATCTATCACAACAATTTTAAACCCTCTATCACAACAACTATCAAATTTCATCCCCCAACAACTATCAACAACCTTACCCTAAATTTCCTCATCCTTCCCTTAAACCCATTCTTTTCATCCAAACACCATTTCCCCCAAAACCACCCCCAAAATTTCAACCATTCACTGTTTACCCCCAAAATTTTCTCGTCACTGTTTCCGTAACCCCTTCCCCCGTCACATATGTAAGTGTGAACCAGAATAATTTTGGTTTGTTAGTAAAGTGTTCGGCATATGTTCTGGCTTAGACCCAAAGTACATTTATGTATTAAATATATAGTAAATTAAAATTTTTTTTTCCGGTATTAAATTGTTACATGTTGTTTTGAGAGACGTTTATCATTCCCATGAGTGTTTATCTCACCCTTGATCAATTCTTTAAAATATTTAAATGTCATTAAATAAAAAAAATATACTGTTGTCCTTTTTTTTTATTTGTTTAACTGTTTTGTGAGAGGTGGTAGTTAATGTTTATTAACCGGGATTAAAGAACATTCAAAAATGGGGAGGGAAAAACTTTAAAGGGGAGGGCACCTTCACCGGGCGAGACACCTCCCTCACCGGGCAGACACCTCCCTCACCGGCGACCCCCTCCCTCACGGGGCGACACCTCCCCCACCGGGCGAGACACCTCCCTCACCGGGGAGACACCTCCCTACCGGGCGAGACACCTCCCTCACCGGGCGAACACCTCCCTCACCGGGCGGGGACACCCCCCCTCACCGGGCGAGACACCTCCCTCACCCCGGGCGAGACACCTCCCTCACCGGGGGAGACACCTCCCACCGGGCGAACACCTCCCCCACCGGGCGAGACACCTCCCTCACCGGGGAACACCTCCCTCACGGGGGGAACACCTCCCTCCCCCGGGCGAGACACCCTCCCTCCCCGGGGAGACACCTCCCTCCGGGCGAGACACCTCCTCCCGGGGGGAGACACCTCCCTCAAAGGTTACTAAAGAACAAGCCAGATTGTGGGGGGCGATCTCTGGTGTTCTAACTCCTCCTTTTCCCGCCCCTCCAACATTACACTCTCACCAGGTCCACATTCCCCTTATCCACTTCCTTGTTCATTCCTTTTGTGAAATTTTTAACTCAACTCTGGAGAGTAAATAAAGGAGCTAAAGAAGTTTGTCTCCCCCTAAAATCCTTACTATGCCATTGTAATAACTCCTAAACAGTAAAGGAAATCAGGTATTCTGTTTACCTTAAAGACACTCCCAAACATCTCAGCTGATCGGTTCCATCTGTCCCCTCAGATATTCTCCCTTCCCATTCCCAAGGTATCCTCGCCTTTCCCAGTTCCATGTTCCAGGGTCCATCTGTGTCCCCTCAAATTTCTCCTTACCCACTTCCCCAAGGTATGCCTCATCAACCAGTATCCTCGTCTTTCCCAGGTCCATGTGTCCAGGAGTCCAACTGTCCGCCTCAGATATTCTCCCTTTCCCCACTTTCCCAATTTATCCTCGCCTTTCCCCCAAAATCCATGTGTCCAGGACTCCATCTTTTCCCCTCAGATATTCTCCCTTCCCCACTTTCCCAAGGTCTGCCTCTTTAAATATCCTCGTCTTTCCCAGGTCCATGTGTCCAGGAGTCCCCCTTTTCCCCTCAATTTCTCCCTTCCCCACTTCCCCAAGGTATCCTCGTCTTTCCTAAGTCCATGTGTCCAGGGTTCATCTGTCCCCTCAGATATTCTCCCTTCCCCCTTCCCCCAAGTCTTATCAACTTAGTATCCTCTTCTTCCCAGGTCCATTTCAAGTCCATCTGTCCGCCTCAGATATTCTCCCTTCCCCACTTCCCAAAAGGGATCCTCGTCTTTCCTAATTATGTGTCCAGGAGTCCCAAATGTCCGCCTCAGATATTTCTCCTTCCCCTTTCCCAAGGTATCCCGCCCCCAGTTGTTCCAGGAATCCATCTGTGTCCCCTCAGATATTTCCCTTCCCCACTTCCCCAAGGTCTGCCTCATCAACTAGTATCCTCGTCTTTCCCAGGTCCATTTTCCAGGAGTCCATCTGTCCGCCTCAGAAAATTCCCCCTTCCCCATTTCCCCCAAAAGGATCCCCGGCTTTCCTAAGTCCATGTGCCCGGGGAGTCCAACTGCCCACCCCCAGATATTCCCCCTTTCCCCCTTTTTCCCAAAAGGTATCCTCCCCCTTTCCCAAGTCCATGTGTCCAGGACTCCATCTGTGTCCCTCAGATATTCCCCTTTCCCCCATTTCCCCCAAGGTCTGCCTCATCAACTAGTATTCTCTTTCCCAGGTCCATGTGTCCAGGAGTCCATCTGTCCGCCCCCAGATATTCCCCCTTCCCCACTTCCCCAAGGAACCTCTTTTTCCTAAGTCCATGTGTCCAGGGTCCATCTGTCCGCCTCAGATTTTCCCCCTTCCCCCATTTCCCCAAAAGGTATCCTCGTTTTTCCCCAAAGTCCATGTGCCCAGGAGTTCATCCCCCGCCTAAAAGATATTCTCCCTTCCCCATTTCCCCCAAGGTCTGCCTCACCCAATTTAAAATCCTCGTCTTTCCCAGGTCCATGTGTCCAGGGGCCCATCTGTCTGCCTCAAAATTTCTCCCTTCCCCATTTCCCCCAAAGGTATCCTCGTTTTTCCCAAAGTCCATGTGTCCAGGCCCAACTGTCCGCCTAAAGATATTCTCCCTTCCCAATTTCCCCCAAAAGGTATCCTCCCCCCTTTCCCATGTCCATGTGTCCAGGAATCCATCTGTGTCCCCCCCCAGATATTCTCATTTCCCCCAAGGTCTGCCTCATAAACAGTATCCTCGTCTTTCCCAGGTCCATGTGTCCAGGAGTCCATCTGTCCGCCCCCAGTGTTCCCCCTTCCCCCCCCAAGAGATCCTCCTTTCCTAAGTCCATGTGTCCAGGGCCCAACTGTCCGCCTCAGATATTCCCCCCTTCCCCATTTTCCCCAAAAAGGTATCCTCGCCTTTCCCAAGTCCATGTGTCCAGGACTCCATCTGTGCCCCCTCAGATATTCTCCCTTCCCCCTTCCCCAAGGTCTGCCTCACCCTTATCCTCGTTTTTCCCCAGGTCCATGTGTCCGGGAGTCCATCTGTCCGCCTCAGATATTCCCCCTTCCCCATTTCCCCCAAAGGTATCCTCGTTTTCCAAAGTCCATGTTTTTAGGAGTTCATCTTCCGCCTCAGATATTCTCCCCCCATTTCCCCCAAAGGTCTGCCTCATCAACTGGTACCCTCGTCTTTCCCAGGTCCATTTTCCAGGAGTCCATCTGTCCGCCTCAGATATTCTCCTTCCCCACTTCCCCAAGGTATCCTCTTTTTTCCTAAGTCCATGTGCCCGGGGTTCATCTGTCCGCCTCAGATATTCTCCCCCCATTTTTCCCAAGGTATTCCCCCGTTTTTCCCCAGGTCCCTGTGTCCAGGAGTCCATCTTGTCCCCTAAGATATTCCCCCTTCCTCTTTTCCCCCAAGGTCTCCCCTAACCCAACCTGTATCCTCGTTTTTCCCCAAGTCCACGTGTCCGGGGAGTCCATCTCCCCCTCCTCAGATATTCTCCCTTCCCCACTTTCCCAAGGTATCCCCCCGCCTTTCCCAGGTCCATGTGTCCGGGGAGTCCATCTGTGTCCCCTCAGATATTCCCCCTTACCCCCCAAAAGGTTTGCCTCATCCCCCCAGTATCCTCGTCTTTCTTAAGTCCATGTGTCCGGGAGTCCATCTATCCCCCAGATATTCTCCTTTCCCTCCCCCCGGATATCCTCGTTTTTCCCCCGGTCCACGTGTCCAGGAATCCATCCGGGGGCCCCCCGGATGTCTCCCCCTTCCTCATTTCCCCTTTAAAGGTTTTATATCCAGCTTAAACCTTTCCCCTGGTTATGTGCCCCAAAGTCAGCCCCAGCCACCCCCCGTGATCTGGGTAGATGAGAAAAGAGGGGTTTGGCTGGCCTACGGTAGGGCTGTCCCGGTGGGGGGAATTACTGGAGGTGACACACAGAAAAAATGCGTCCCGTAATTACACCCCCCAAAGCTCCCCACCTCACCAGCTAGACCCGCCAAACTACCCTCCAGTTCCCCACCAAGGTGAGGCCCTTTAAAATTTTAGAAATTCTTTTATGTTATAAGATTCATCTACTTTAAGTATATTTTGTCGTCCTTAATTCCAGTTTAAATTTTGTTTGTGGGTTTTTTTGTGTGTAGATGGGCTCGTGTGTTAATCTGTTTGTCCACCTCCCACGAGGGAAATGTAATAAGTATTAAACTTTTTATTGTATTTGGTTTTTGTCTTTTGTATTTTAAGAATCAGTGGGTTACAAGGGGTTGAGCATAATGGAAATAAGTCACTTTGTCGACTTTTTTGGGTTTTTCCTTAAAAATTTCTCATATGTTATTTATGTATTAATTTTTTTAACTAAACAAACATACACACACATATTTTCCCCCTCATTTGCTCATTTTCACAAAAGGGTTCTTTTATCATCATTGATAAACACACAAAACAACGCTTGATCCGCAACACATATATAAATGAAATACACTTATCGTCTCTTTCCCAAAATTGAATGTAATCACCAAAAAAAAAACACACACACACGTTCTCTTATCCACACACACAAAAATATATATACACAATTTGTACCCATTCGTTTTTTCGCTCTCCTTCATGGGTTTTTCTTATGTTAGTCTTTTTTAAAAAAAAATCGAAAAGTTGGGGCAAGAAAAATTAGACTTCCTTTAAGTTAGAATTAGGAACTTTTTATTTCAATATTCCGATGGAAAATGTTGGTTTTCAGCAAAAAGAAGACAACCATTGTGAAAGTTGTGAAATGTGACTAGTTTGACATTTGTGGATAAGATAAAGAAAACACTACCATGAATTATCTTATGGGAAGATAAAGTTTAGCTAGAAAAAAATTCATTAAAAAAATTTAAAAATTTTTTTCTTTTCTTCTTTTTTTACTTCCCCAAATTCTTCAGGATTGTAATGAAACTTTCCCCATAAAACATAAACATGGAATGAAAAAAAAACTGGGAGTCGGGGATATTGGATCCTTTCCCCGGTGGTGGGTTCTGCACACTGGTCAGTACGACTCTGTCTTACTAACATTCCACATTATTGTCATGTGCTGTGTTGTGTCAATGTCAGCGAATATTAGAAAAATAAAAGTTGGGGTTGAATTTACTGCGTGTTTATATGTTAGGATGTATTATAACTTGGGAAGGGAAAAAACCTTTAGACTTGAGCTTATGTTCGGAAGAAGCGGCACAAAAAGTAACATAATTAACAGGAATCAATTTTTTCCTTACAAATAAAACATTTGGGGGTGGCAACAATGTTATAAAAAAAAGACTATGTGCAACATCTTATTTCTTTAATATGTAGACTTTTGCCCCGCAGTGACTATCAAAACAATATAATTACGTAAAGTGTAAAACCAAAGGGAAAATTTGAATTTTTAATATTTTACACATATTATAAAATTTAACAATATATATTGCAATAATAGACAGCAACACAAAACATTATTATCGGGAAAAAGTAATTTTCAGTTTTGCTAATTATCATATAAACTGTAGGAAATAACAACATTTAAAGAGAAAAGATTAAATTTAGCCAGTAAACAAAAGTGTAATAATTCTTTGATAGCCATTGTTTGGGAAAAGCAACAGTTATGGCGGGGATTGTCATTGGGGGTCACCAGTTATGACGGGGAATTGTCATTAAAGGGGTCACCAGTTATGACAAAATGTTTTCATTAAGGTGTCACCGTTATGACAGTGATTTCATTAAGGTGTCACCAGTTATGGCAGTGATTGGTCATTAAAAAATTTACCAGTTAAAAAAGATTGTCATTAAAATGTCCCAGTTATGACAGTGATTGTCATTAAAAGGGGTCCCAGTTATGGGGAGTGGTTATTATTAAAAGGGGTCACCAGTTATGACAGTGATTGTCATTAAGGGTGTCACCAGTTAGGCAGTGATTGTCATTAAAAAATTTTCACCAGTTTGGGAGTGTTGTCTTTAAGGTGTCACCCGTTATGGCAGTGATTGTCATTAAGGTGTCACCAGTTATGACAGTGATTGTCATTAAGTGTCACCAGTTATGACAGTGATTGTCATTAAGGTCACCAGTTATGAAGTGATTCATTACAGTGTCACCAGTTTGGCAGTGATTGTATTAAGGTGTCACCAGTTATGACAGTGATTGTCATTAAGGTGTCACCAGTTATGGCAGTGATTGTTATTAAGATGTCACCAGTTATGACAGTGATTGTCATTAAGGTGTCACCAGTTATGACAGTGATTGTCATTAAAGTGTCACCAGTTATGACAGTGATTGTCATTAAGGTGTCACCAGTTATGCAGTGATTGTCTTAGGTGTCCAGTTTGCAGTGATTGTTATTAAGTTGTCACCAGTTATGACAGTGATTGTCATTAAGGTGTCACCAGTTATGACAGTGATTGTCATTAAGGTGTCACCAGTTATGGCAGTGATTGTCATTAAGGTGTCACCAGTTATGGCAGTGATTGTCATTAAGGTGTCACCAGTTATGACAGTGATTGTCATTAGGGTCACCGTTATGCAGTGATTTCATTGGTGTCACCAGTTATGACAGTGATTGTCATTAAGGTGTCACCAGTTATGGCAGTGATTGTTATTAAAGTGTCACCAGTTATGGCAGTGATTGTCATTAAGGTGTCACCAGTTATAGCAGTGATTGTCATTAAGTGTCACCAGTTATGAGGATTGTATTAAGGTGTCACCAGTTATGACAGTGATTGTCATTAAGGTGTCACCAGTTATGACAGTGATTGTCATTAAGGTGTCACCAGTTATGGCAGTGATTGTCATTGGTCCCAGTTATGCAGGATTGCATTAAGGTGTCACCAGTTATGAGCAGTGATTGTCATTAAGGTGTCACCAGTTATGACAGTGATTGTTATTAAGGTGTCACCAGTTATGGCAGTGATTGTCCATTAAGTGTCACCAGTTATGACAGTGATTGTCATTAAGGTGTCACCAGTTATGACAGTGATTGTCATTAAGGTGTCACCAGTTATGGACAGTGATTGTCATTAAGGTGTCACCAGTTATGGCAGTGATTGTTATTAGGTGTCACCAGTTATGCAGTGATTGTCATTAAGGTGTCACAGTTATGCAGTGATTGTCATTAAGGTGTCACCAGTTATGACAGTGATTCGGTCCAGTTATGAGATTGAATGGTGTCACCAGTTATGGCAGTGATTGTCATTAAGGTGTCACCAGTTATGCAGTGATTGTCATTAAGGTGTCACCAGTTATGCAGTGATTGTATTAAGGTGTCACCAGTTATGCAGTGATTGTCATTAAGGTGTCACCAGTTATGCAGTGATTGTCATTAAGGTGTCACCAGTTATGCAGTGATTGTCATTAGTGTCACCAGTTAGCAGTGATTGTATTAAGGTGTCACCAGTTATGGCAGTGATTGTCATTAAGGTGTCACCAGTTATGAGTGATTGTCATTAAGGTGTCACCAGTTATGCAGTGATTGTCATTAAGGTGTCACCAGTTATGGCAGTGATTGTCATTAAGGTGTCACCAGTTATGACAGTGATTCTCATTAAGGTGTCACCAGTTATGACAGTGATTTCATTAAGGTGCTCACCAGTTATGCAGTGATTTCTGGTGTCACCAGTTATGACAGTGATTCTCATTAAGGTGTCACCAGTTATGACAGTGATTGTTATTAAGGTGTCACCAGTTATGGCAGTGATTGTCATTAAAGTGTCACCAGTTATGGCAGTGATTGTCATTAAAGTGTCACCAGTTATGGCAGTGATTGTCATTAAAGTGTCACCAGTTATGGCAGTGATTGTCATTAAGGTGTCACCAGTTATGACAGTGATTCTCATTAAGGTGTCACCAGTTATGACAGTGATTGTTATTAAGGTGTCACCAGTTATGGCAGTGATTGTCATTAAAGTGTCACCAGTTATGGCAGTGATTGTCATTAAGGTGTCACCAGTTATGGCAGTGATTGTCATTAAGGTGTCACCAGTTATGGCAGTGATTGTCATTAAGGTGTCACCAGTTATGACAGTGATTCTCATTAAGGTGTCACCAGTTATGAGAGTGATTCTCATTAAGGTGTCACCAGTTATGACAGTGATTCTCATTAAGGTGTCACCAGTTATGACAGTGATTCTCATTAAGGTGTCACCAGTTATGACAGTGATTGTTATTAAGGTGTCACCAGTTATGGCAGTGATTGTCATTAAAGTGTCACCAGTTATGACAGTGATTCTCATTAAGTTGTCACCAGTTATGACAGTGATTGTCATTAAGGTGTCACCAGTTATGACAGGGATTTTCATTAAGGTGTCACCAGTTATGACAGTTTCCTCTACACAACAATTAGCTAAACATGATGAATGAGGATGCAAGACTTGCAGAGAGTTTTATATATATAAATCATTGTGAAGCAGCGCTGTTCTTGGTGGATATGACCAGAGTAGTAGTAATAGTAATAGTCTTAGTAGTAATGATAATTGTAATAGTAGTAATGATAATAGTAGTAATAGTATGATAATAGTAGTAGTACTAATGATAATAGTAGTAGTAGTAATGATGATAGTGCTAGTAGTAATGATAATAGTAATAGTGGTAATGATAATACTAGTATTAATGATAGTAGTAGAAATGATAATAGTAGTAACAGTAATGATAACAGTAGTAATGATGGTAGTAGTAGTAATGATAATAGTAGTAGTAGTAATCATAATAGTAGTAGTAGTAATGTTAATTCTAGTGTTAACAGTAGTTGACAGTAATAGTGTTAATTCTAACAGTAGTCTAAACTCTTCTTCTGTTCTTCCTATTAAATATTCATGAATGTTTTTCATGTTGACAATATTGCTGGAAGTTTTGTGTTGACAATATTGCTGGAAGGTTTGTGTTGACAATATTGCTGGAAGGTTTGTGCTGACAATATTGCTGGAAGTTTTGGAATATGTGCAGATATCTTTCCGATATATCATCTTTGGCTGTGTGGCATCCTTGTCAATGTGACAGTAATGTGGATTTTTTTTACATATTTTCGTAAATGTAGAACATATAATTGAATAATATAATAATTGTGTAGTAATATAGGATGCTGATTTGACCTTCTCAGGGAATTTCGAGAGAGGGGGGTGTAGAACAGCTGCGGAGTGACACCGGGGGAGACGCCATATTGAATTTAATGTGTGAACACTGGATTGAATTGTGCAATGTAATCAGGCGTTCAAGAAGGTCAATTGGTGTATATCGGCCTCAATCTGTAATTTAGAAACTGCTGACACGTTCCTTCTGAAGAACTGGGATAAATTGTGTGGAAACCCTTACAATTCAGCAACCAGGACGGAAAAATAGAAGACAACAATTCTCCCTGGAGCACACCACAGCTAAGTGAGTTTTTGCATTGGCCATTGTAAATTCTAGCTGCTAAGGTAAGGTTAGGGTGTGTTTCTTCAGCATTAACTGTCTTCCAGTAATTAAGTGGTAAGTATTAATACCAATTTCTTTTGTGTACTCAGCAAGCCTAATCATATACAGTACACACAATTTTAATTTACCAGAGTAGCTGGTTTTAATATTATAATTATTAATTTAATGTCAGGTCTAGTTTTTGTGAGAGTGGTGAAGAAGTGGGCATCGAGGGAGTTACAGTTCGGCGACCTACTGTGACTTAAGTCCCACATATCTCACCCAAATTACTTGCAAGTAATAATTCAAGTAATACCCTGTAAACCTCATGCAGGTAATTTGCTCACATAATTATAATAATCCACAAGTAACATGTGTACCATCTTTGACAGTATGGCTAGAAGACTCCACTGCTGCTGGTATACCATCTTTGGCAGTATGGCTAGAAGACTCCACTGCTGCTGGTATACCATCTTTGGCACTATGGCTAGAAGACTGCACTGCTGCTGGTATACCATCTTTGGCAGTATGGCTGGAAGACTCCACTGCTGCTGGTATACCATCTTTGACAGTATGGCTAGAAGACTCCACTGCTGCTGGTATACCATCTTTGACAGTATGGCTGGAAGACTCCACTGCTGCTGGTATACCATCTTTGACAGTATGGCTAGAAGACTCCACTGCTGCTGGTATACCATCTTTGGCAGTATGGCTAGAAGACTCCACTGCTGCTGGTATACCATCTTTGGCAGTATGGCTGGAAGACTCCAATGCTGCTGGTATACCATCTTTGGCAGTATGGCTGGAAGACTCCACTGCTGCTGGTATACCATCTTTGACAGTATGGCTAGAAGACTCCACTGCTGCTGGTATACCATCTTTGGCAGTATGGCTGGAAGACTCCACTGCTGCTGGTATACCATCTTTGGCAGTATGGCTGGAAGACTCCACTGCTGCTGGTATACCATCTTTGACAGTATAGCAGGAAGACTCCACTGTTGCTGGTATACCATCTTTGACAGTATAGCAGGAAGACTCCACTGCTGCTGGTATACCATCTTTGACAGTATAGCAGGAAGACTCCACTGCTGCAGGTATACCATCTTTGGCAGTATGGCTAGAAGACTCCACTGCTGCTGGTATACCATCTTTGGCAGTATGGCTGGAAGACTCCAATGCTGCTGGTATACCATCTTTGGCAGTATGGCTGGAAGACTCCACTGCGGCTGGTATACCATCTTTGACAGTATGGCTAGAAGACTCCACTGCTGCTGGTATACCATCTTTGGCAGTATGGCTGGAAGACTCCACTGCTGCTGGTATACCATCTTTGGCAGTATGGCTGGAAGACTCCACTGCTGCTGGTATACCATCTTTGACAGTATAGCAGGAAGACTCCACTGTTGCTGGTATACCATCTTTGACAGTATAGCAGGAAGACTCCACTGCTGCTGGTATACCATCTTTGACAGTATAGCAGGAAGACTCCACTGCTGCAGGTATACCATCTTTGGCAGTATGGCTGGAAGACTCCACTGCTGCTGGTATACCATCTTTGACAGTATAGCAGGAAGACTCCACTGCTGCTGGTATACCATCTTTGGCAGTATAGCTGGAAGACTCCACTGCTGCTGGTATACCATCTTTGGCAGTATAGCAGGAAGACTCCACTGTTGCTGGTATACCATCTTTGGCAGTATGGCTGGAAGACTCCACTGCTGCTGGTATACCATCTTTGACAGTATAGCAGGAAGACTCCACTGCTGCTGGTATACCATCTTTGGCAGTATAGCAGGAAGACTCCACTGTTGCTGGTATACCATCTTTGGCAGTATGGCAGGAAGACTCCACTGTTGCTGGTATACCATCTTTGACAGTATGGCTGGAAGACTCCACTGCTGCAGGTATACCATCTTTGACAGTATGGCAGGAAGACTCCACTGCTGCTGGTATACCATCTTTGACAGTATGGCTGGAAGACTCCACTGCTGCTGGTATACCATCTTTGGCAGTATGGCTGGAAGACTCCACTGCTGCTGGTATACCATCTTTGACAGTATAGCAGGAAGACTCCACTGCTGCAGGTATACCATCTTTAACAGTATGGCTGGAAGACTCCACTGCTGCTGGTATACCATCTTTGACAGTATGGCTGGAAGACTCCACTGCTGCTGGTATACTATCTTTGACAGTATGGCTGGATATTGCGCCCCCAGAATTGGGCCCCAATGTGTATATATAAATTTAGTGTATATTTCCATTTTCTATAATTTTATATTGCTGATATTCTCGATAATAGCTAAATCGTTAATATCTTGCTTTATACTATTATTTGACATATTTGACCTATTTGACTTAGCTATATTTATTAGGTAGGATGTAATATTTTAAATTGTGTTGGAGTGTGTCGTAACTGCCTTGGAGTTGGCAAACTACTGTTATGCTGCCGGCGTCTAGTTGCTGGGAGGAGTCAGTCTCTGAACGCACCTGAGCTGGGTGGTTGTTCCTCTTCCCTCTCTCTCTCTCTGGCCTGCTGACCCTCGTCGAGTCAACACCTCATTCCTATTTCTACTTGTTTTCTCGACATTAGACTCTGTTGGGTAGAGTATGCATTCGTTGGTGAGGCGAAGCATACTTCTCAGAACTCTGTGTAACTCTGTTCACAGAGAATAGACTAGACAGTGATTATTCGACGTTGTTCTGGATTGTGTGTCACATTGACACTCTGATAAAACTCAGGTCTCAAGCTATAGCTCTGGACCTACTTCGATAAGGCATCTGTGCACCGCCACAGTTTGGGATTGCTTATGCTGAACCTAGTTTCAGTAGAAAGGGAGTTTTGTGACTGTTTTGGAGGATCTACTGATGGTCCCCAGTTAGGGTCGAATTTATATCTCCTTGTTCCTGACGCTGTGTTGCTGTTGCCTGTTATATTGCTGTTCTGCGAATTGGTCATTTTACTGGACAATCAAGCTGTTCTGATTGTCAGTTTGTTAGAGCAGCTAGCTTAAGAGAAGTTCAGTCGTACACTGGTTGAGTCGAGTCTTAGAGTTACCGGGAGCACACTCATACACACATTTATTCTTATTTGTATATATTATTGTTATTACTGACATTGTACCTGATGGTACTTCTGAGTCATTTATATATATATGTGCCCTCAGCACAGACTTATTGTATATGAGAGCAGTGTAGGAGCTACCCTCCTAGTTAACCTCCTAATTGATATCTTAATTAATATATTTATATTTGATTTACTTTGCTACCCTAGATTTTCCCACTTTTATAATAAACCTTTAAATATATCTGTTTGGTTAGTACCCTATCAGTTGCAATCCTCTTAAGCTATATATGTCGGATAACTGGACCAGGATACTGACTTTGTTGCAAAAGCCCAGTAACAGGCTGGATGCTAGAAGGGCTATCCTTTCTAGTGTTCACTGGAGATGTCTATTATTAATAGATATCGTGTCATTTTGTAACAGACTGGAAACACCCGCCCGGGTAGACTGGAAACACCCGCCCGGGTAGGCTGGAAACACCCGCCCGGGTAGGCTGGAAACACCCGCCCGGGTAGGCTGGAAACACCCGCCCGGGTAGGCTGGAAACACCCGCCCGGGTAGGCTGGAAACACCCGCCCGGGTAGGCTGGAAACACCCGCCCGGGTAGGCTGGAAACACCCGCCCGGGTAGACTGGAAACACCCGCCCGGGTAGGCTGGAAACACCCGCCCGGGTAGGCTGGAAACATAGTCCAGCCAGAAGAGAGGAACTCCTCTACCTAGACCACCATGGTGAGGCCAATTATTTTTTATTTTAGTCGTCTAATTAAATGTCATAGATTGTATGCTGTTTTTTGAGTTTTTTCTGTATTTTCACTCATGTAAAAATGGTGATCTTTTTATGTGCTATGTATAACTTCCTTATCAATTTTGATGCCATGTATAACACTGTGATATTTGTATTGTTAGTGTTATTGTGTATAACACTGTGATCTTTGTGTTGTTAGTGTTATTGTGTATAACACTGTGATCTTTGTGTTGTTAGTGTTATTGTGTATAACACTGTGATCTTTGTGTTGTTAGTGTTATTGTGTATAACACTGTGATCTTTGTGTTGTTAGTGTTATTGTGTATAACACTGTGATCTTTGTATTGTTAGTGTTATTGTGTATAACATTGTGATCTTTGTATTGCTAGTGTTACTGTGTATAACACTGTGATCTTTGTATTGTTAGTGTTATTGTGTATAACACTGTGATCTTTGTATTGTTAGTGTTATTGTGTATAACATTGTGATCTTTGTATTGTTAGTGTTATTGTGTATAACATTGTGATCTTTGTATTGTTAGTGTTACTGTGTATAACATTGTGATCTTTGTATTGCTAGTGTTACTGTGTATAACACTGTGATCTTCGTATCACCGGTGTAAATATGTAATATAACATAAGATAACAGAGTTTTCTTTGTATCCTTGAAATTTCTATATAAAAAGGTGTGATATCTGCTATTCTAATTTTACTAAGTATAATATTGTGATCTTTGCATCTCTGGTGTTATTATGTAAAAGCGTAGCATTTATACCTCAGTTATTACTGCATATAAACCAGTGATCTTTGTATCTCTGATAACACTAGTAAAGGTATTCTGATAGTCTAATATTATCTCCCCATTTTTTATTCAACAGTTTCTCCTATAATAACTTTACATATTATAAATACAGGATTTTGTTGACAGAAATCCAAATTGTTTACCAGTTATTATGTTGAATCCACTTTTCTCTAGCGACTTTAGTCTAAACCACCGACCCTGACACTTTTTTTTTTAAACTTTGGGTCACTGTGTACCATCTTACACCTGCACATGTGCGTGTGTGTGTGTGTGTGTGTGTGTGTGTGTGTGTGTGTGTGTGTGTGTGTGTACTCACCTAGTTACTCACCTAGTTGTGGTTGCAGGGGTCGAGTCAAAGCTCCTGGCCCAGCCTCTTCACTGGCAGCTACTGGGTCACTCTCCCTGCGCCATGAGCTTTATCATACCTCTGCTTAAAGCTATGTATAGAGTCTGCCTCCACTACATCGCTTCCTAAACTATTCCACTTCCCGACAACTCTGTGACTGAAGAAATACTTCCTAACATCCCTGTGGTTCATCTGAGTCTTCAACTTCCAACTGTGTCCCCTTGTTGCTGTGTCCCCTCTCTGGAACATTCTGTCTCTGTCCACTTTGTCAATTCCTCTCAGTATCTTATATGTTGTTATCATGTCCCCCCTATCTCTCCTGTCCTCCAGTGTCGTCAGGTCGATTTCCCTTAACCTCCCCTCGTAGGACATACCCCTTAGCTCCGGGACTAGTCTTGTTGCAAACCTTTGCACTTTCTCGAGCTTCTTCACATGCTTGGCTAGGTGTGGGTTCCAAACTGGTGCTGCATATTCCAGTATGGGCCTAACGTACACAGTGTACAGGGTCCTGAACGATTCTTTATTAAGATGTCGGAATGCTGTTCTTAGGTTTGCTAGGCGCCCATATGCTGCAGCAGTTATTTGGTTGATGTGCGCCTCAGGAGATGTTCCTGGTGTTATACTCACCCCAAGATCTTTTTCTTTGATTGAGGTTTGCAGTCTCTGGCCCCCTAGGCTGTATTCCGTCTGCGGTCTTCTTTGCCCTTCCCCATGTGTGTGTGTGTGTGTGTGTGTGCCTCTTACCTCTCTCTCACTGTCTCTCTTTCACTTAACAAAGGTGATCCTCGTCTCTCTCAGTATCCTCACCTCTAGCTACCTACCTCAGTCTCTTCCCAGGATCTTGTGTCCAGTAATTCATCCGTCTGTCTACTGGATGTGTCACACCTTCTCCACTCTCCGGAGGTCCCAGACGACCTTGCTGGATGACAGTTATGTCTTTTCTAACTACGATTGAGAATTACAAGAGAGGACACATAGAAATATGTATTTACACTCTCCAAGACAGCATGAACGTAGACCAACACACCCAGATATCATTTTTCAATGAGAATTTTAGTCCTACTTATGTCACACTATGTATCTATATTAATATTTATTTATTTTCAGTTATATAAAAGAATAAGCCAATGTATGAACGCTGTATTGTGTGTAAATTACTTCCCGATTCTTAATTTAATTGTCCACCTCCATAAAAAATGTGATAAATATTATTATCTCTTTTGTTACTCGTCTTTTGTAATTACAGAACACGCACACGTTCATAAATGTGCATATATGAACAAAATAAAAAACTTTGGGGATGAAACAACAGCTAGCTACTGGGGAGACGCCATCACCTGGTCAACAACAGCTAGCTACTGGGGAGACGCCATCACCTGGTAAAACAAATTGAAGGTCGTTGCTTCAACGTGGCTAGTAAGACTGTGTTGTTAATGTCTCTAATACTATTCCTGTAATCAACTGTCATGTATGGATATTATCATTTTATCGCAATATGAGTTAGAGAACAATATATTTCAGTACGCCATGAAACGTGTGGGACAAGAGGTTTTAGAGACACAAAGAGAATATTTCCAGGAAATGTTCAATGGAGATAATGAATTGTTTGTGGAATTTCTTTCTTGGGAGAAGAAATAATGAGACCAATGAGGAGTGTTGCACCAGAAGATAGCATGAAGAATTGAGAGTATGAAGAATGTAAACATACAGGGAGTAAGTAATAAAGAAATTAATAAGGCAATAAGTGGGTTAAAAATTTGAAACTAACAAATGTATTTAACCGCAAGGAAGACGGTAAAGATTTGCCCAAAAAACTGCGTTGTATATAATGTTGAGTGATGTCACTGTGAGTACACAAATTAACCGCACATAGAAGAGAGGAGCTTACGACGACGTTTCGGTCCGACTTGGACCATTTACAAAGTCAGTGTTTACAATGTCACCTGGTGTACATGATGGCTTCAGTGTGACTTTGTAAATGGTCCAAGTCGGACCGAAACGTCGTCTTAAGCTCCTCTCTTCTATGTGCGAGTTATTTGTGTATTGTTCCAGTCACGGTATTGTGCCTTTTTGTTATTGTTAGTCACTGTGAGTCTTAGACAATGATGTACCATGTCATCATTCATCTTTAAGATGTGTGATGTCACTGTACTTTGGTCAAAAAACAATATATAAACAAGGAAGCCATCACGCACACCAGGTGACACTGTAAACACAACTTTATCAACATAGTCTGTTAATTAAAACTCTGTTCAGTATAATTATTGAAATGCTCTAGGAGAGTACAGGATGGGCGCAGGAGGGCTCTAGGAGAGTACAGGATGGGTGTTAGACTGCTCTGGGAGAGTACAGGATGGGCGCAGGAGGGCTCTAGGAGAGTACAGGATGGGTGCTAGACTGCTCTGGGTGTAGAGGGCTCTAGGAGAGTACAGGATGGGTGTTAGACTGCTCTGGGTGTAGGAGGGCTCTAAGAGAGTACAGGATGGGTGCAGGAGGGCTCTAGGAGAGTACAGGATGGGTGCAGGAGGGCTCTAGGAGAGTACAGGATGGGTGCAGGAGGGCTCTAGGAGAGTACAGGATGGGTGTTGTAGAGCTCTGAGAGAGTACAGAATGGTGTAGGAGGGCTCTAGGAAAGTACAGGATGGGTGTTGTAGAGCTCTGGGAGAGTACAGGATAGTGTAGGAGGGCCCTAGGAGAGAACAGGATGGGTGCTAGACTGCTCTGGGAGAGTAAAGGATGGGTGCAGTAAGGCACTAGTAGAGTATAGGATGGTATTAGACTGCTCTGGGTGTAGGAGGGCTCTAGGAGAGTACAGGATGGGTGCAGGAGGGCTCTAGGAGAGTACAGGATGTGTGCAGGAGGGCTCTAGGAGAGTACAGGATGGGTGCAGGAGGGCTCTAGGAGAGTACAGGATGAGTGTTAGACTACTTTGGGAGAGTACAGAATGGTGTAGGATAGCTCTAGGAGAGTACAGAATGGGTGCAGGAGGGCTCTAGGAGAGTACAGGATGAGTGGTAGACTGCTCTGGGAGAGTACAGGATGGGTGTTAGAATGCTCTGGGAGAGTACAGAATAGTGTAGGAGAGCTCTAGGAGAGTACATGATGGGTGTAGGAGGGCTCTAGGAGTGTACAGGATAGGTGTAGGAGGACTCTAGGAGTGTACAGGATGGGTGTTAGACTGCTCTGGGAGAGAACAGGATGGGTGTAGGAGGGCTCTAGGAGTATACAGGATGGGTGTTAGACTGCTCTGGGAGAGTACAGTATGGGTGTAAGAGGGCTCTAGGAGAGTACAGGATGGGTGTTGGAGGGCTCTAGGAGTGTACAGGATGGGTGTTGGAGAGCACTGGATGGGTGTTGGAGAACTCTGGGAGAGTACAGGATGGGAGTAGGATTGCTCTTGCAGAGTACAGGATGAGTGATGGACTTCTCTGGGAGAATGCAGGATGTGTGTAATAGTGCTCTGGGAGAGTACAGGATGGGAGTAGCACTGTTCTGGAAGAGTACAGGAAGGATGTTGGACTGCTGTGGGAGAGTACATAATGGGAATTGGAGTGTTCTGTTAAGAGTACAAGATTGATGAGTGGGAGTACAAGATAGGTGTTGGAGTACTCTGGAAGAGTATAGAATTGGAGAAGAAGTGCTCTGGACGAGTACAGGATTGGTGTTGGAGTCCTCTGTGAGAGTACAGGAGGGGAGTAGGAGTGCTCTGGGAGAGTAAACGACAAGTGATGAAGTGCTCTCTAGGAGTACAGAATGGGTGTGGGGAGTACAGAATGGGTGAAGGTGTGTGAAGTATTATGGAAGAGTACAACACAGGATTAGGAGTGCCCTGGGAGACTAAGGAATAGGTGTTGGATTGCACTGGGACAGTACTCTGAACGAGTACAGGAAGGGTGTGGGAGAGTACAAGATGGTAGAAGGAGTATTCTGGGAGAGTACAGGATGGGAGTAAGAGTGCTCTGGTAGAGTACTGAGTAGGTGATGGACTTCTCTGGGAAAGTACAGAATGTGTATAATAGTGCTCTGGGAGAGTATAGGTTGTGTGTAATAGTGCTCTGAGAGAGTACAGGATGGGAGTAGCATTGCTCTGGGAGAGAAGAGATGAGTGCTGAACTGCTATGGAAGAGTACATAATGAGAGTGAGAGAGCTCTGTAAAAGTACAAGATGAGTGAGGGAGAGTACGGGATGGGTTTTGGACTCCTAGGGAAGCGTACAAGATAGGTGTTGGAGAGCTCTGGAGGAGTACAGGATGGGTGTGGAAGAGTACAGGATGGGCTTTGAACTGCTATAGAAGAGTACAGGATGGGTGTTGGACTTCTCGCGGAGAGTACAAGATGGGTGCCAGAATGCGCTGGAGGAGTATACAATGAATGTTGGTCTGCCTTTGGAGAGTACAGGATGGGTGCTTGAGTGCAGTGCGAGAGTATAGGATAATAGTAAGAGTATTCTGGAAGATTACTGGATGGGATTAGCAGTGCTGTGGGAGAGTACATGATATGTGTTGGAATGCTCTTGAAGAGTACAAGATGGGTGTTGAAATATTCTGGGACAGTTCAGGTTTGGTGTGGAAGAGTAAAGTGTGGGTGTTGGAGTACTCTGAGAGAGTACAGAATGGGTGTGTGAGTGCTCTGAGAGAGTACAGAATGGGTGTTTGAGTGCTCTGAGAGAGTACAGAATGGGTGTGGAGTGCTCTGAAGAGTACAGAATGGGAGTGTGAATGCTCTGAGAGAGTACATAATGGAGTGTGAGTGCTCTGAGAGAGTACAGAATGGTGTGAGTGCTCTGGAGAGTACAGAATGGAGTGTGAGTGCTCTGAGAAAGTACAGGATGGGTGTGTGAGTGCTTGAGAGAGTATAGAATGGAGGTGAGTGCTCTGAGGAGTACAGAATGGGTGTGGAGTGCTTGAGAGAGTACAGAATGGGAGTGTGAGTGCTCTGGAGAGTACAGAATGGAGTGTGAGTGCTCTGAGAGAGTACAGGATGGGTGTGTGAGTGCTTGAGAGAACAGAATGGTGTGTGAGTGCTCTGAGAAGTACAGGATGGGTGTGTGAGTGCTTGAGAGAGTACAGGATGGGTGTGTGAGTGCTCTGAGAAAGTACAGGATGGGTGTGTGAGTGCTTGAGAGAGTAAAGAATGGGAGTGTGAGTGCTCTGGAGAGTACAGAATGGGAGTGTGAGTGCTTGAGAGAGTACAGAATGTGTGTTGAGTGCTCTGAGAGATTCAGAATGGGAGTGTGAGTGCTCTGAGAGAGTACAGGATGGGTGTGTGAGTGCTTGAGAGAGAACAGAATGGGTGTGTGAGTGCTCTGAGAGAGTACAGTATGGGTGTGTGAGTGCACTAGGAGAGTACAGGATAGATGTGAGTGCCTGGAAGAGTACAGGATGAGAGCTATGAGTGCTCTGAGACGATAGCATGGGTGTTGAACTGTTCTTGGAGAAAACAGAATGGGAGAAGTCCTCTAGAGTCAGGTTGGAAGGTGCCTAGAAAGTACAAGTTGAGAAAAGGAGTGCTCTAGAAGAGTACAGGTTGAGAAAGGAGTGCTCTAGAAGATACAGGTTGATAAAGGAGTCCTCTAGAAGAGTACAGGTTGAGAAAAGGAGTACCTAGAAGAGTACAGGTTGAGAAAAGAGTGCTCTAGAAGAGTACAGGTTCAGAAAAGGAAGTACTCTAGAAGAGCACAGGTTGAGAAAGAGAGTACTCTAGAAGAGTACAGGTTGAGAAAAGGAGTGCTTTAGAAGAGAACAGGTTGAGAAAAAGAGTGCTCTAGAAGAGAACAGGTTGAGAAAAGGAGTGCTCTAGAAGAGTATAAGTTGAGAAAAGGAGTGCTCTAGAAGAGTATAGGTTGAGAAAAGGAGTACTCTAGAAGAGTACAGGTTGAGAAAAGGAGTGCTCTAGAAGAGTACAGGTTCAGAAAAGGAGTACTCTAGAAGAGTACAGGTTGAGAAAAGGAGTACTCTAGAAGAGTACAAGATGAGAAAAGGAGTGCTCTAGAAGAGTACAGGTTGAGAAAAGGAGTACTCTAGAAGAGTACAGGATGAGAAAAGGAGTGCTCTAGAAGAGTACAGGTTGAGAAAAAGAGTGCTTTAGAAGAGTACAGGTTCAGAAAAGGAGTACTCTAGAAGAATACAGGTTGAGAAAAGGAGTACTCTAGAAGAGTACAGGATGAGAAAAGGAGTGGTCTAGAAGAGTACAGGTTGAGAAAAGGAGTACTCTAGAAGAGTATAGGTTGAGAAAAGGAGTACTCTAGAAGAGTACAGGTTGAGAAAAGGAGTGCTTTAGAAGAGAACAGGTTGAGAAAAGAGTGCTCTAGAAGAGAACAGGTTGAGAAAAGGAGTGCTCTAGAAGAGTACAGGTTGAGAAAAGGAGTGCTCTAGAAGAGTATAGGTTGAGAAAAGGAGTGCTCTAGAAGAGTATAGGTTGAGAAAAGGAGTGCTCTAGAAGAGTACAGGTTGAGAAAAGGAGTGCTCTAGACGAGAACAGGTTGAGAAAAGGAGTGCTCTAGAAGAGAACAGGTTGATAAAAGGAGTGCTCTAGAAGAGTATAAGTTGAGAAAAGGAGTGCTCTAGAAGAGTACAGGTTGATAAAAGGAGTGCTCTAGAGGAGTATAAGTTGAGAAAAGGAGTGCTCTAGAAGAGTATAAGTTGAGAAAAGGAGTGCTCTAGAAGAGTATAAGTTGAGAAAAGGAGTGCTCTAGAAGAGTATAGGTTGAGAAAAGGAGTGCTCTAGAAGAGTACAGGTTGAGAAAAGGAGTGCTCTAGAAGAGTATAGGTTGAGAAAAGGAGTACTCTAGAAGAGTACAGGTTGAGAAAAGGAGTGCTCTAGAAGAGAACAGGTTGAGAAAAAGAGTGCTCTAGAAGAGAACAGGTTGAGAAAAGGAGTGCTCTAGAAGAGTATAAGTTGAGAAAAGGAGTGCTCTAGAAGAGTATAGGTTGAGAAAAGGAGTACTCTAGAAGAGTACAGGTTGAGAAAAGGAGTGCTCTAGAAGAGTACAGGTTCAGAAAAGACTCTAGAAGAGACAGGTTGAAAAGGAGTACTCTAGAAGAGTACAAGATGAAAAGGAGTGCTCTAGAAGAGTACAGGTTGAGAAAAGGAGTACTCTAGAAGAGTACAGGATGAGAAAAGGAGTGCTCTAGAAGAGTACAGGTTGAGAAAAAGAGTGCTTTAGAAGAGTACAGGTTCAGAAAAGGAGTACTCTAGAAGAATACAGGTTGAGAAAAGGAGTACTCTAGAAGAGTACAGGATGAGAAAAGGAGTGGTCTAGAAGAGTACAGGTTGAGAAAAGGAGTACTCTAGAAGAGTATAGGTTGAGAAAAGGAGTACTCTAGAAGAGTACAGGTTGAGAAAAGGAGTGCTTTAGAAGAGAACAGGTTGAGAAAAAGAGTGCTCTAGAAGAGAACAGGTTGAGAAAAGGAGTGCTCTAGAAGAGTACAGGTTGAGAAAAGGAGTGCTCTAGAAGAGTATAGGTTGAGAAAAGGAGTGCTCTAGAAGAGTACAGGTTGAGAAAAGGAGTGCTCTAGAAGAGTATAGGTTGAAAAGGAGTGCTCTAGAGAGAAAGGTTGAGAAAGGAGTGCTCTAGAAGAGTAAGGTTGAGAAAAGAGTGCTCTAGAAGAGTACAGGTTGAGAAAAGGAGTGCTCTAGAAAGATACAGGTTGATAAAAGGAGTGCTCTAGAGAAGGTAGGACTAGGAGAGGTTGAAAAGGAGTGCTCTAGAAGAGACAGGTTGAGAAAAGGAGTGCTCTAGAAGAGTATAAGTTGAGAAAGAGTGCTCTAGAAGAGTACTAGGTTGAGAAAAGGAGTGCTCTAGAAGAGTAAAGGTTGAGAAAAGAGTGCTCTAGAAGAGTACAGGTTGAGAAAGGAGTGCTCTAGAAGAGTAAGGTTGAGAAAGAGTGCTCTAGAAGAGTAAGGTTGAAAAAGGAGTGCTCTAGAAGAGTAAGGTTGAAAAGGAGTCTCTAGAAGAGTACAGGTTGAGAAAGGAGTGCCTAGAAGAGTACAGGTTGAGAAAAGGAGTGCTCTAGAAGAGACTAGTTGAGAAAGGAGTGCTCTAGAAGAGTATAAGGTTGAAAAGGAGTGCTCTAGAAGAGTATAAGGTTGAGAAAGGAGTGCTCTAGAAGAGTACAGGTTGATAAAGGAGTGCTCTAGAAGAGTTACAGGTTGAGAAAAGGAGTGCTCTAGAAAGTACAGGTTGAAAAAGGAGTGCTCAGAGAGTACAGAAGATTTAGAAGATATAGGTTGAGAAAGAGTGCTTAGAAGAGTACGTTGAAGGAGTGTCAGAAGAGTAATTGAAAAGGGTGCTCTGAAGAGTACAGGTGAGAAGGAGTGTCTAGAAGAGTACAGGTTGAATGAGTGCTCTGAAGAGTACAGGTTGGAAATGCAGTGCTCTAGAAGAGTATAGGTTGATAGGATGCTCTAGAAGAGTACAGTTGAGAAGAGTGTCTAGAAGAGTATAGGTTGAGAAAGAGTTCTAGAAGTAGTAAGGTTAGAAAAGGAGTGCTCTAGAAGATATAGTTGGAAACGAGGCTCTAAAAGTTACGTTAAAAAGAGTTTAACACTATGTTGAAAGTCTTAGAGCGTGAAGATGCTCTAAATTACGGGTTGACTGAGTGCTCTAGAAGAGTACGGATAAGGTGTCTGTACTCTGGAAAGTTCAAGATGTAGTGGGAGAGTAGCTTAGGCAAGGTTGGACTGCAGTCCTGAAGGTAGATGTAGTATTGTGCTTCTCAGTACTTCTGGAGAAGAGTGCTCGAAGAGACAGGATGGTCTTGACTGCTCTGAAAGTGTAGGTGGGAGTACAGGATGCTTGAGCAGTTCCAGGATGTGTGGAGATACGGTGTTTAAAGCTCAGTTACCTGGTATAGTGCCAGTAATTGTCTTAACTTGAATATCTAGCTAGTGCAGTAACTGTCTTACTCAGCTTCCCTGGTGTAGTGGCGAATATTGTCTTACTCAGTTTCCATGGTGTAGTGGCGAGTAATTGTCTTACTCAGTTTCCTGGTGTAGTGGCAGTAATTGTCTTACTGCAGTTTCCTGGTGTAGTGGCGAGTAATTGTCTTACTCAGCTTCCCTGGTGTAGTGGCGAGTATTGTCTTACTCAGCTTCCTGGTGTAGTGGCGAGTAATTGTCTTACTCAGCTTCCTGGTGTAGTGGCGAGTATTGTCTTACTCCAGCTTCCTGGTGTAGTGGCGAGTAACTTCAGCTCCTGTGTAGTGGCGAGATTGTCTTACTCGCTCTGGTGTAGTGGCGAGTATTGTCTTACTCAGCTTCCCTGGTGTAGTGGCAGTATTGTCTTACTCAGCTTCCTGGTGTAGTGGCGAGTATTGTCTTACTCCAGTTCCTGGTGTAGTGGCGAGTATGTCTTACTGCAGCTTCCTGGGTAGTGGCGAGTAATTGTCTTACTCCAGTTCCTGTGTAGTGGCGAGTATGTCTTACTCAGTTCCTGTGTAGTGGCGAATTGTCTTACTCCAGCTTCCTGGTGTAGTGGCGAGTACTTGTCTTACTGCAGCTTCCTGGTGTAGTGGCGAGTAATTGTCTTACTCAGCTTCCTGGTGTAGTGGCGAGTAATTGTCTTACTGCAGCTTCCCTGGTGTAGTGGCGAGTAATTGTCTTACTCAGCTTCCTGTGTAGTGGCGAGTATTGCTTACTCAGCTTCCCTGGTGTAGTGGCAGTATTGTCTTACTCCAGCTTCCTGTGTAGTGGCGAGTAATTGTCTTACTCAGTTCCTGGTGTAGTGGCGAGTAATTGTCTTACTCAGCTTCCCTGGTGTAGTGGCAGTATTGTCTTACTCAGCTTCCCTGGTGTAGTGGCGAGTAATTGTCTTACTCAGCTTCCTGGTGTAGTGGCGAGTATTGTCTTACTCAGTTCCTGGTGTAGTGGATATTGTCTTACTCAGCTTCCTGTGTAGTGGCGAGTAATTGTCTTACTCAGTTCCTGTGTAGCATTTGCCGGAGCGTATTGTCTTACTCAGCTTCCTGGTGTAGTGGCGAGTATTGTCTTACTCCAGTTCCTGGTGTAGTGGAGTAATTGTCTTACTCCAGTTTCCCTGGTGTAGTGGCGATAATTGTCTTACTCCAGCTTCCCTGGTGTAGTGGCGAGTATTGTCTTACTCAGTTCCTGGTGTAGTGGGAGTATTGTCTTACTCAGCTTCCTGGTGTAGTGGCGATAATTGTCTTACTCAGCTTCCTGGTAGTGGCGAGTAATTGTCTTACTCAGCTTCCTGGTGTAGTGGCGAGTAATTGTCTTACTCAGCTTCCTGGTGTAGTGGCAAATTGTCTTACTCAGCTTCCCTGGTGTAGTGGCGAGTAATTGTCTTACTCAGCTTCCTGGTGTAGTGGCGAGTAATTGTCTTACTGCAGCTTCCCTGGTGTAGTGGCGAGTATTGTCTTACTCAGCTTCCTGGTGTAGTGGCGATAATTGTCTTACTCAGCTTCCTGGTGTAGTGGCGATATTGTCTTACTCAGCTTCCCTGGTGTAGTGGCGAGTAATTGTCTTACTCAGTTCCCTGTGTAGTGGCGAGTAATTGTCTTACTGCAGCTTCCTGGTGTAGTGGCGAGTAATTGTCTTACTCAGCTTCCTGTGTAGTGCGAGTAATGTCTTACTCAGCTTCCGGTGTAGGGATTGTCAATCGTGTGGAGTAATTGTCTTACTCAGCTTCCCTGGTGTAGTGGCGAGTAATTGTCTTACTGCAGCTTCCTGGTGTAGTGGCGAGTAATTGTCTTACTCACTTCCTGGTGTAGTGGCGAGTATTGTCTTACTGCAGCTTCCTGGTGTAGTGGCGAGTATTGTCTTACTGCAGTTCCTGGTGTAGTGGCAGTAATTGTCTTACTCAGTTCCTGGTGTAGTGGCAGTAATTGTCTTACTCGCTTCCCTGGTGTAGTGGCGAGTAATTGTCTTACTGCTGCTTCACTGGTGTAGTGGCGAGTAATTGTCTTACTCCAGTTTCCCTGGTGTAGTGGCGAGTAATTGTCTTACTGCTGCTTCACTGGTGTAGTGGCGAGTAATTGTCTTACTGCAGCTTCCCTGGTGTATTGGCGAGTAATTGTCTTACTGCAGTTTCCCTGGTGTAGTGGCGAGTAATTGTCTTACTGCAGCTTCACTGTTGTAGTGGCGAGTAATTGTCTTATTGCTGCTTCCCTGGTGTAGTGGTGAGTAATTGTCTTACTCCAGTTTCCTGGTGTAGTGGCGAGTAATTGTATTACTGCAGCTTCCTGGTGTAGTGGCGAGTAATTGTCTTACTGCAGCTTCACTGGTGTAGTGGCGAGTAATTGTCTTACTGCAGCTTCACTGGTGTAGTGGCGAGTAATTGTATTACTGCAGCTTCCCTGGTGTAGTGGCGAGTAATTTTCTTACTCCAGTTTCCCTGGTGTAGTAGCGAGTAATTGTCTTACTGCAGCTTCACTGGTGTAGTGGCGAGTAATTGTCTTACTCCAGCTTCACTGGTGTAGTGGCGAGTAATTGTATTACTGCAGCTTCCCTGGTGTAGTGGCGAGTAATTGTCTTACTCCAGTTTCCCTGGTGTAGTGGCGAGTAATTGTCTTACTCCAGTTTCCCTGGTGTAGTGGCGAGTAATTGTCTTACTGCAGCTTCCCTGGTGTAGTGGCGAGTACTTGTCTTACTGCAGCTTCCCTGGTGTAGTGGCGAGTACTTGTCTTACTGCAGCTTCCCTGGTGTAGTGGCGAGTACTTGTCTTACTGCAGCTTCCCTGGTGTAGTGGCGAGTACTTGTCTTACTGCAGCTTCACTGGTGTAGTGGCGAGTAATTGTCTTACTGCTGCTTCACTGGTGTAGTGGCGAGTAATTGTCTTACTGCTGCTTCACTGGTATAGTGGCGAGTAATTGTCTTACTGCAGCTTCCCTGGTGTAGTGGCGAGTAATTGTCTTACTGCAGCTTCCCTGGTGTAGTGGCGAGTAATTACCTTACTGCAGCTTCACTGGTGTAGTGGCGAGTAATTGTCTTACTGCAGCTTCACTGGTGTAGTGGCGAGTAATTGTCTTACTGCAGCTTCCCTGGTGTAGTGGCGAGTAATTGTCTTTCTGCAGCTTCACTGGTGTAGTGGCGAGTAATTGTCTTACTGCAGCTTCCCTGGTGTAGTGGCGAGTAATTGTCTTACTGCAGCTTCACTGGTGTAGTGGCGAGTAATTGTCTTACTGCAGCTTCCCTGGTGTAGTGGCGAGTAATTGCAACAAACGCTTCAAGACTTCATCATTTTTGACGGAGTGTGAACAAGCTTGTTTTGGCAACAAGTAATCTTGCGTACTGCACAATTTCTCATCCTTCTTATACCCAGATAGCTTAATTACTTCGAGCCTATCCACTAGATTCCTAGTCAAATTAGTTGCATTTGCAGTTGCGGTGAACATAACCTGAGGCAGATCGTAATCGACTTCAAGATAGTCATCATTAAGAGCAACATTTTGTTTGTGATCCAGTGTTCCTAACACGGCAGAAGCTGGATCACCTCTATGATCACAGCCTTGGGATCCAGTGTTTCTAACACGACAGAAGCTGGATCACCTCTGAACACATGGAATTTATTATTCTAAGCTTTTAAAGCTCAAAGTTTGCTCTATCCTTAGCTTCTTTCGACACGTCAACTTTTTTTATATTTTTTTCAGACTTGGTCAGCTCCTGATGATGGTGTGCTTAACCAAGGTCTTCGTGATTTTTATCTGTGTGTGTGTTTACTCTCTCCTTAATTATGTTGTCTGTCTTCATCATCATATCAGTTTCAGAATCTCTATGAAACAAAGTTTTCTCTAATCTCTTTTGCAACAGGAAGCATAACAAGCACATTAACCGTGTCGCAAAATCCTCAAGCTTTTGAAATCGAGATATGTCATTTAATGTAGCAATATTGATTTTCTTGCACATCTTAACATATTCTTCAAAGCTCTAAAATAGCCTGACGCAATGTCAAAATTTCTGATACATGGGATCAACTTTGTCATTCTCCTCTGACCCAGCATTCTCCACCTGACTATACCCTATATATATTCATGTTACTCATCAGAGAGAACTGGAAGCTTTATTCTCTCTATACTGTGTTACTCGAGAGCAACTCTGTACTTGTGATGTTTGCAAGGCCAAGTACAGTTGATGAGGACACTGTAATGAGGAGAGCGGCAAGTCTGGTCACCAGAATCTACTAGCTTATTCATCATACTGACTGATGTACCTGCGACTATGTACCTGACACTATGTTATGAGGTGTCTTGTGTGACACTGGTTGTCTTGTGTGACACTGGTATTGTTACCCGTGGTGTCAGGTATTTATTAGTGCATTCAGAGAGTTTGTGACGGTGGCACGACAAAAGTTAAGAGTCGTGTATTTGGTGTGTGTCAAGACGCGGTGCACAGGTTTTATTATAGATGGGTTCATGATGCAGGGGGCGTGCCATGTGGCACAGAGAAGGTGTCGTGTGACACAGCGTTGGAGTCTTATGGTACAGGGAGATCGGGTGTCGTGGAACCCCGTATGCGTGCCATAAGACAGAGATAAAGGTGTCTGAGGACACGGTGGAGAAGGAGTATCATGACAAGGTTATTTTTTTTTGTAATACAGTGATATATTTAAAAGATTTGCCAAAGGTTTGCTAAGTTCCTCTTTACATTCCTTTAAAACTCTTGCAAACAGTTCATCAGGGCCTGGGGATTTGTTAGGTTTTAATTTCTCTATTTGTGTGAGGACCATGTCACTAGTTACCCCAATCGAGCATAGTCTATTATCTTCCTTTTCAACATAATTTATTATTTCTGGAATTCCGCTAGTATCTTCCTGAGTAAAAACTGAGAGGAAGTAAGTATTGAAAATTCCACACATATCCTTATCACTGTCCGTGATCTGTCCTGAGTTACTCTTAAGTGGGCCTATCTAGTCCCTAATCTTACTTCTGTATACCTGAAAGAACCCTTTTGGGTTAGTCTTCGAATCCCTTGCGACCTTAGCCTCATAATCCCTTTTGCTTTTCTTATTCCTTTTTTTCTCTTTAATTGAAAATATTGATTTCTTATCTGTCCATCCCCTCTTTTGATACGCCTATATATGCCTCTCTTTGACCAATGAGATGTTTTAATTTATTGTTCATCCATTTAGGATCATTTTTTGTTAGATCTAATTTCCTACTCGGAACAAAAGTTGTCTGGGCAGCTAGAACTACGCTCTGGAAAACGTCATATTGGCAACCAAAACCACCTAACTGACCCATAGTCAGGTCATCCCATTAGCCCACCTAGGTAATTTCTCAGCCCCATGAAGTCGGCTAAGCGAAAGTCTGGAACAGAGACTTGATTGCAGTTACCTGGGTAATTCCATGATATATTGAAACTAAGTGATTTGTGATCGCTTTCCCAAGCTCTTCATTAACCTCAAGATTATTAACTAGTGATTCTTTGTT
>WNWK01019884.1:0-36910 GCA_009830355.1 Cherax destructor | reverse complement strand
CAGACCCCAAAATACACTTCCACAGAACTTACAAAATTATATTTACATAATTGCACGATTTCGGTATTCGTTAACGAGGGTCCACTGTATGTAAGTATAATTTTGTAAGTTCTTGTGGAAGTGTATTTTGGGGGTCTGTAGACAACCTATGTGAGAATTTTTCCTTAAGGGAAATCGTGCAATGCACTTGACACTTCAGGAGTGAAGTTTTTACGAAACGCGGGGGTCCACTGTATATATATATATATATATATATGTATATATATAGTTCATTTATATCAATATAGGAAAAATTTAACGTCAGAAATGGAAATTTTCAGTGTGCCTGTGTTTAACTTTGATTTAATTGCTTTTAATGGATAAAGTGGTATATTTTGTGCATTTATATGATGATGAAATTATCACTGAAATAATTTGCAGTGTTAACAAGTCAGCTTAATCATTATAACACAAATGTTATCAGTTACATTACTCTAGTACCTTTTAAGATTTTAACAACTATTTCAACATTCTTTTCAAAATAAAAGTTTTAATATATCATCTTTGTGGAATTGAAAAAAATCATGAAGCATTTTTTTTTTGTGCTATAGTTCATGTAACTTCAGAATTGTTAAATAATCATTCTAGAGAAACTGTAACGAGAATGCCCTTCTGAAGCAGGTTCAGAAAGCAGTTGATTATATGGATACAGATGGCATCTTATCAACCACAGTAAGGACAATAAATGTAAGCATAATTAATTCATATTTTTAATAGTTTTCTATTTTCCATGTATATTGAAATGCCTGTCCTTGAGATTAGAGATGTCACTGTACCAATCCTGTTTACCATTTAGGAGTTCTTAAGTATGTTTCAAGTAAAAGATACAACTTGTAACTCAAAAATTTAAGTGCTGCCTATGGTCTGTTGAGACAGTTCAAGTTCTTGCAGTAATTACCATGTAATTTGTCTCTTATGACTGCCTAATTGTTGAAATGTTTCACAAAAAAATTAAAAGGTTATATTTACTATAAATTCCATACATCAGTCACTAGAGATACGACAGTCATAAATGGCTGAAGAAAAAAAAACAGATTATAGTTCTATTTTTATTATTTTAAATGAGCATATACATCGTATGTGTCATCAATTCCTGAAGGTGTTTTTTTTCTGTTCACTGACCACCGACTTGTAACCAAAGGGTACATGTAATGCCCTACCTCTGTTTCCAAAGTTTGAATTGTATTTTCATGTCTTACTGGCTCTGTGCCCATATGAATATTATTGCAGATAAAAATCTGCTGTCTTGATATTTTTATATTTTTTCCCGCAATAAGTCAGGATAAGTCACAAAATTGTATCCAGTCATTACAATGTTCAACTATAACAATCGTACTTGTTTGCCTCGTGTTTACATGCCCTCTTGTTTGTAACCTGTTTGAAATGTCAAAAGCCCCTCACACTTGCTCCTTTGCACCTCACTTAACTCTTTGTCAAGCTAATAATATTTGCATTGTTTTGCTGATAAATTGTACAGCGAGTTTTATTACATTATTTTTGCGAGTGTATGTACATGTAATTTACTCACCATTCAGCTTCTGTCATTTTAATCTTGATACAGTACTAGAATTTATAAATTTTATATGCTTTTATTTCCCAAACAGATATTACAAATAAATTTTGTCAGAAACTTGCATCTATTATGCTCTGAAATTAATTTAATATGATTCCTCACCAGATTGATTAAACCATAATATCTGTCAATACCAATCAGTGAAAGCATATAAAGAGCATGGAAACAATATTTTTGAACTGACTAAATTATATCAATTATGTTTTTTCAAAGCAAGCTTGATTCTGTTGAAACAAAGTCCCACTAATAGGTCAGAATGCTCTTTATGAGCCACTCAGCAGGTTATCATATGCCTAAGACCTACATGTATCAAGTGATTTTTCCTTGTCAAGTTAAAACACAACAAAAAAATGCAATGGAGTATTCATAACTTGCATTGATATCGTACCCAATGTAATTTTTTGTTCAAATACAATACCAGTAAAAATGCTGCGTGCATCCATTCATCATTTTCAGATATTTTTTTTTATATTGTTTAGACAAAGCTATCAAATTAATTTAAGTTACTAATGTTGTCTTTCCATCAGATGTTAATATATTTAGTAGTATACATATTTATCAAACTTCCAGTTAACATGTAAGCTCTTAGGTACATAATTTTATTATTGTCTTTACCTTTATTCATTGGTAGTCACTAACAGTACTACAGTGGACCCCCGAGTTTCGTAAAAACTTCACTCCTGAAGTCTGCTCAAGCGCCACTACCGAACGAATTTACTCCCTTAAGGAAAAATGTCACGTAGGTTAGTCTATTTCAGACCCCCAAAAATACACTTCCACAAGCACTGACAATATTATACTTACATAATTGTACGATTTCCGGGGTTTACGAAACTCGGGGGTCCACTGTACATTACTTTTACAATCCTATGCCTATGTCAGAAAGTTACCTCATTTAAAAAAAAAAACCAAATTTTTTTTTATTTTTTATTATACAGTCAGCATCTTGCAGCATCAAATTTTATTCTATGAAAATACTGTATTCTTTTTTCTTCCACAAACACATTAACAATCACAAAAAACAGAACACTACAAAATACACGAACTTAGTGCATAAAAGAATACAGCAGTGGTTGTTATTTTTCCCAGTGCCCACAATACAAAAGTATTCATTTTGGCATTGGCAAAAAGGAAAATATGTCATCAAAGACCAAGACAATACAGTAGTTAATACAAATAGAATACAATAAACCCTATTATAAAAAGTGACTACATAATGCAATTTAGTATAAATGCTATTGAACAGTGCATCCAAAATTGCATAGCACATGAAAAAGGCTTGATAGTATATTCCATAAGCATGACAACATTAAGTTGTATACAAAATCTGGGTTCATAGTACCATGGCATTTTCCTCTCCAACCCAAATTGGGCCTAAGAGTCAAGTGTTTAGAGGCACAGCTCCTCCCCATATCCCCACTGCCATCCACGCCGCCTACAGTTGCTTTCTGGGAGCGTTGTGTGCCTTATTGTGTTTATCTAATCATTTTGGATCTTTCATCACCCCTATTCATCTCTGGATTTTAACCATGGCAAGCAAAAGGAATACTAGTAATGCTGAAGGTGCCAAGAAGAATGAGTGCGAAGCTCTGACAGTTTTGAAGAAAGTTGAAATTTAGCATATGCTACAATCAATGGCATGTATTCATGAGAAGCAAGGTAAGTATTGTACAGTGGTACCTCGAGTTACGATATTTTTTCGTTCGAGAATGCTGTTCAAGTGCCACCCCTGTGGTTTAGTGCTTCTATTTGATTATAATAATAATAATGTTCAAGTGCCATTACCAAACGAATTTATCCCCATAAGGAATAATGTAAAATAGACTAGTCCTTTTACACCCCCAAAAATATACTTACAAAAGCATTTAAAAAAAATAAACTTACATAAAAGGGCGATTTTGGGGACCATCGTAACTCAAGGTACCACTGTATATCTAATAAACATTCTTTTATTCAAAATTAAAATATCTAAGCTAATATAATATTGAGTTGTACGTAGAATTCCGTTATACACATTAGAATTGCAGTAGCATCATCCGCCTATCTGCAGTGTCTGATCATATTCTACTGCCAGATGTAAGATGAATATTATTAATTTAAATATTAACCCAATTTTTTCCCTATACATATAAATACAATTCAGATCTTTGTAATATGCTATGAAAAGCATTCTGATATTTTAATTTTCCCTCAATAATGTTTATCAATGAGAATTCCTTTTCCTAGAGATTTGGACATCTGTTGTCCCTCCCATCCATCATAACTACCCCCATCTAATACCACCTTACTACTACGCCCTACAAAACGGTCGTAAGCACTGCAGAATTACTATACAACATACTTAAGCAGGTTAATATCTGATTTGAAGCTAATAATGTAATCAAATTAGGCACTAAACCCAGAAAAGTCAAGTGATTTGTAGAGCTTTCCACTCTTCCTCATTCTGTGGGTTTAGAAAAAAAAAATCTAGAGCTTTTTAGTCACTGAAGTGATACTATAAGTGTTTGATTCTTTTTGTCACTAAAGTCACAACTTTTGGTTGTTTACTTGTCAGAAAAATTCCCAACTGAGATTTTGAGTTCTATAATCTGAATAACTTGAAAAATCTTTGTGAATTTATTTTAATGATTCCAGCAGTGACTGCTTTTATAGAGCACAGCTTTTTTTGCTTTGAAACAAATTAAAACTTACTCCAGAAGTTCTCAAAGTTAAGAATGACTGCAAAGCTTTGCCCTTCTATCATTTGAAAAAATATTGTAAAAATTTCAGAGCAAGCCAGAATTTTACAAAGTTACTGATCATTTTTTCAAAAGTCAGGAATTACTTTATTAAACTGTTTAAGTTGCTAAATTAAATATGATTTTGTTATGACTTCCTCTTTTATTAGTCAAAATAATCACTAAAAACAAATTATTATTAATATTCATACTTCACCATTATAAAGATACTTAACAGTATCAATGTCTTACCCAAGCAATTTTTTCACAAGCTACAAGTTGGTGCACATGTGATGGAGATTGCCCCCATTTTTGGTCTGAGAATCCATCATCTGTATAATGCAAAAACCACAGCCATTACCTCAGGCAAGAGGGACAAACTGCCACTCACTTTAATATGAACAAGCAATTACCTTTAAAATGTAAAATAAGATAAACTGAAGTAATTTGAAGTGTTTGAGAGCACAGCCCTATTTTCCTCTCAAGTTCTTCACATGGCATACTGATAGTTTCCATAAAGTTCCGATTTTAAGATGTACTGCACGCATTGAGAGATGACTTTCTGTACATTAAAAGTAAATTTCCAAAAACAAACCATAGTTCCTTACACCATAAATTATTCACATTTAGAACAAAAACTGAAGACATTAAGAGCAATGACAATTCAACAGAATAGTATTTTGATAGATTCATACACAGAATAATGCAACTGTAATTTTTTACACTATTAGATATACATATACTGTAAGCTAAAAAAAAAAAAAATATGAAAATGGTGAAGGGCCTAATTAAGACATTCCTTAAAATGCAAATAAATATCAAGGAATCCTCAAAAAGTACATTTCCTAAGGATGCATATATGTAGTGGTCAACTTCTATGAACTAATGTTATGTAGATGGACAAATAGGATAATCATGCCTAATATCCCTACAGTGATAGTGGACCATTTTAGTACATTATGAATGTATTAAGATATTTATTTTTTTTCTAAATCATATCTTGTTTATGCATGCAAAATGATCACTGAACAGAAAGTTTTTATTTATTGTGGATCAAGCTCCTTTACTGCACAGTTAGGAATACTGATGTAGTATAATATTGTAAGTACTGCATGGATTATTATTTTTCCTTTGGTATTATTGTATGTGTACACTTTCTTTGTGTTAAGGCAAATGCAGGATGCTATTATGTTTTACATAATAGTGATAATTAGCGTACTCGAATCTTACAAGTTAGGCGGAATAAGTGATGCAAGTTACTTATGCATTTTTACTAATTTTAACTTGTATTCTAAATTTGGACATTGTTTTTATCATGATGGAGATTATTGGTAAATAATTTCTGTTCTCATACCTAAAGTGTACCAATATTATATTTAATTTTAAGAGCTATGTGTATTGTAAATTTAGCAAAAATATAATTTAATATGCAAATAGTGCTTGACATCACTACACAACATATATTTTTGAATCAGTGCTTAGGAATTGTAACAGAATTATGGTTTTGTATATACTGTATCAGCAGTCAGCAACTATTAATATATGGACTGAAGCAAAGCAGATTATGTTTAAGAGAAGCAGCTCCTGGGTCATGTGATAAGCAATCTTCTCTGCCCTATACATGCAACAATGACATTCTTCTCTTCTACTACAATTTATTGGTTATGTCTACGATATCTGTCACTTTACAGTAAATATATGTATTAATTTTATCATATTTTTATTGTCTGAAAATTTTTGAAGATCAGTAATATAAAAATATTGCAAGATGTTACATGGCATAAATCCAATTGTTATTTCTAAATTAGGCATTAAAATAATGCAATACAATTCTTTAAGAAAAATTACTATCCAAGTTTAATGAGAAGTTTGGTGCTTTATAGAGTGCTATTGGGTTAGCTTTAATGTAAAAAAAAAAAATCTTATTTAAGATAGAGCTTTGAAGATTTTAATCTTTTCTTTATCAAAATAATTATATAGCAAAACTCCTACATATACAGGCAAGAAAAATAAACTTGCACCTCAGCCTTTTATATTATATTCACTACATGGCTAGTAGTAATTAGAGAAAAATAAAGTGTGCGTGCATGTATATGTATGGTTTGTATGTGGGGGCTTGGACATCCAACAGGCATGTATGAGTGTGTTAGACAGGAGTGTGTGGAGGTAAAGTGGTTTTTATGATGATGTGCTGTTAGAGTGTAACATTTATGAAGAGATTCAAGAAAACCAATTAGCCAGACTTGAGTCCTGGAGGTGGGAAGTACAGTGCCTTCACTCTAAAGGAGGGCAGTGGAGATATTGTAGTTTGGAGGAGCATCCAAGTTATAATGTGATAGTGATGGTTTTCCAGGTCACTCTGCCTTGGTGGGAGACAACCTGTGTATTGATGTGGGGGCAGGAGTTCTGATATTGGGAGGCAGAGGATGGAAGCAATGAGGTGGTGTGATGGTGACCATGTGGGTGGTAGTGTCAGTGGCCCAGTGGGGGCTATGGGTGACTGGGTAGGTGAGTGTGCAGGTGGTGGTATGGGCATTAATGAAGGTAGTGGGTGGCTATGTGACTAGGTGCTGTATAACCCCTGTGGTTTAGTGCTTCTATTTGATTATAATAATAATAATAATAATATGTGACTAGGTATGTATATGGTGTGTTAGAATGTGTGGGCCGTGAAAGCATGAGCATTCACATGCACATGCGCACACGCACAGGAGCTGTGACTTGACCCCTGCAACTACATACATATAAGCGAGTACATACGTACGTATGCACACACACATACACATTATATACATATACAGTGGACCCCCGGTGTTCGTGATGCTCCAAACTCGAACAATTATGTAAGTGTATTTTTGGGGGTCTAAAAGAACTTGTCTAATTTACATTATTCCTTATGGGAATAAATTTGTTTGGTAATGGCACTTGAACAGCATTCTGGAACGAAAAAAATCACTAACACCGGGGGTCCACTGTATATATATTTTTTTTTTTTTAACACGTCAGTCGTCTCCCACCGAGGCAGGGTGATCCAAAAAGAAAGAAAATCCCCAAAAAGAAAAATATTTTCATCATCATTCAACACTTTCACCTCACTCATACATAATCACTGTCTTTGCAGAGGCACTCAGATACGACAGTATAGAAGTCCCTCCAAACTGCCAATATCCCAAACCCCTCCTTTAAAGTGCAGGCATTGTACCTCCCATTTCCTGGAGTATGGAAAAATAAACACATAAGCATTATAATGTGATCCTTTATTGACAACGTTTCGCCCACGCAGTGGGCTTTATCGAGTCACAAACAGATCTACCTGGATACAAGATTCAAGAGTATTTATAGGATTTAGTCAGGTGGAGAATGCTGAGTCAGTATGGAGTATGGAGCACCAGCATGGAACCCACACCTGAAAAATCACATTAAGAAACTAGAGAAAGTGCAGAAGTATGCAAGGAGACTAGTTCTAAACCTAAGGGGTACGAGCTAAGAGGACACACTAACAAAATTGAATCTAACACTGGAGGACAGAAGAACCAGGGGGGGAGACAACATACAAAATACTTAACACAAATTGATAGGGTGGACAAGGACAGGCTGTTTGAGAGATGAGAAACAGGTGCTTTGGGACATAGCTGCAAGTTAAAGACAGATGAGCCACAGGGATTCAAAAGGTATTTGTTCAGTCTCAGAGTTGTTGGGAAGTGGAATGATCTCAATGTGGTGAAGGCGGGTTCCATACATAGTTTTAACAGTAGATATGATATAATCTACAAGGCTAAGAGGGAGTGAATCTGTCAAGCAGTAAGTGGAGAGGCAGAGCCAAGAGATGAAACTCAACCCCTGCAACCACAAATAGGCGAGTGCACATTATTATATAGCATTTGACTATTTATAGAGAAAGGCAAGCACATCCAGCAGCAAAACCAGGGCTAAGATTCATGTGAAGATTGTTGTGTATAGCTGATTTGACAAGATGGCTGTGAAAGGTAACTTTAGCAAATAACCAGTTTATAGGATAGTTATGACCTCGATCTTTTTACTGTCTCGTACTCAGAAATGTTGCTGACGCTAGTGTCACTCGCATAGATCTATGCCTTAAGCACAGCACCCTCGTATATGCTGCAAGAAGTAAATTTTCACCAAGACATGAGAGAATGGGTGTGTGCACCGAGTACATATTATAGGAAAAATCCTACCCCATGCTGTTAATGATGGGAAAAGCAGAACTCTGACCTTTTGTTTGGTTTTAAATAACAATTTTGAGGTGTTTTCTGTGGGTTTTTTATGGTTTATTGGCTGTTTGTTGGTATTGGTTGATATATTAGAGGACATGCTAGCAAAGTAGAGATGCTGGTGGGTTTCAGACTAAGTGGCAGAAATATTAGATTTTTTAGGATTTTCCTGAGGAAAGATAAGGCCTCCCTACTTCAGTTACTGGGATGGTTATATTTTATTATCCAAGAAAGAGGGTAAAGTTTTGATAATTTGTGTGATGAGGGACTCAAAATAGAGTGCAAGTTATATAGGAGAGGCCTAGCGACATGATTAATGAACAGAAAGGTTGCTTTAGTGGCTAGAATACCTAGTGTTTATTTTGGACATTTTAAATTATAGATTTTTTAATTTTGTGTAAAACTAACCAAACTACTGATTTCTGTGTACATTATATGGCACTTTTGATAGTTAAATGCCAGTTTCTTATGCTCAGTCAATAGAACAGAAGGCATGCTAACAAAAAAGCTAGGAATTGTTTCAAACTGAGCATTGGAATTACCTTAAAATAGGACTCAGTGGGCAAAATTGCCAATGCATAACTTTCACCCAGATTGCCAACTTTGTGCTGCATAATTCCTTAAATTTTCCATGTCATTATTTTCATAATCATACACTGATCCCAAAAAGGATCATAATTTTAGAAAAAGGTTCTCCTATTTTTTTTTTTTTTAAATCACAACACTGTCAGTACTGTACTTTTAATTTTGTGGGTCACAACACTGAAAGGATTAACATGACAGAAATGAGCATTCTCAGGAAAATAATAATATAATCAGTTAAAGTGCTAAATCCGTAAGGGTCGTACAGCACTGCGAGTTGGGAATTGCAAAAGTAGCAATGTGCAAAGGCAAGGAGTGAGTGAGGGTATGGGTTAGTGGAGGTGGAGTTAGTGTAAGACTAAAATTTGAATCATAGTTGGTACAATAGGTTAGTTTCTGTTAAGTCAAGAGTGTGTCTGCATAAAAGGTGGGACTTTCAGTAAAAAAGTCAGTTAATGTGTGTTGGGGTGGTGTAGATGTTGGACGTGAATCCCGCTGGCCTGCTGACAGACGGGACAATTGATTAACCCTTAAGCTGTCATCAGAGAGCATGACTTACTAGTTTGCATAATTCATAGCATCTTCAAATATGCTGAGCAGCAAATTTTGGCCTAGACATGAGAGAATGGGTGTGTGCAGTATAAAAATAAAAATCCTGCCCCCACACAATGCATAATGGGAACAGCTAACCTTTAGGGCATTTTTATCAGGATGGTTCTCATAGTTTGATTGACTGTTTCTTAGTTACAACAGATATTCTAGTGATATAGAGAAGACTATGATTGGTTTCAGACTAAGTTTCCTGAAATAGACCACAAACTGATGAAAATGATAAATTTTAGTTGATTATCCTGAGGAAGGGTATTATAATCATAACGGTTGAAGGCCCTTGATCTGTATTCCCTGGAGAGCAGGCGAGAGAGATACATGATAATACAGTGGTCCCCCGCCTAACGAGCACCCCGGAAATCGTACAATTATGTAAGTATAATATTGTAAGTGCTTATGGAAGTGTATTTTTGGGGGTCTGAAATAGACTAACCTATGTGACATTATTTCTCAAATAAGTAAATTCGTTCGGTAATGGCACTTGAGCAGGCTTCTGGAATGAATTTTGCTCATTAAGCGGGGGACCACTGTATACACTTGGAAAATCCTAGAGGGATTAGTACCAAACTTGCACACGAAAATCACTCCCATGATGAAGGGTAGGGGCCCTCCTTATTTTCCCATGTGTTTTATGGATTTTACTAGGTTTCATCAATTATTGGGACAGCCTCAACCATGACCAAAAATTGTTGGTTATGTTTTATTAGTCGAGAAATAGGGGGAATAAAATAAGTTGAGGAAGCCTAGGGAACAAATGGATTTGACAGTTAAAAATAGGAGAGGAGAGTTATTAAATGGAGAGTTAGAGGTATCGGGAAGATGGAGGGAATATTTTGAGGAGTTGTTAAATGTTGATGAAGACAGGGAAGCTGTGATTTCGTGTATAGGGCAAGGAGGAATAACATCTTGTAGGAGTGTGGAAGAGCCAGTTGTGAGGGGAGGGGGAAGTTCATGAGGCAGTGGGTAGAATGAAAGGGGGTAAGGCAGCTGGGATTGATGGGATAAAGATAGAAATGTTAAAAGCAGGTGGGGATATAGTTTTGGAGTGGTTGGTGCTATTATTTAATAAATGTATGGAAGAGGGTAAGGTACCTAGGGATTGGCAGAGAGCGTGTATTGTTCCTTTGTATAAAGGCAAAGGGGACAAAAGTGCAAAAATTATAGGGAAATAAGTCTGTTGAGTGTACCTGGTAAAGTGTATGGTAGAGTTATTATTGAAAGAATTAAGAGTAAGACAGAAAGCAGGATAGCAGATGAACAAGGGGGGCTTTAGGAAAGGTAGGGGGTGTGTAGACCAAGTGTTTACAGTGAAACATATAGGTGAACAGTATTTGGATAAGGGTAAAGAGGTTTTTGTGGCATTTATGGATTTGGAAAAGGCGTATGATAGGGTGGATAAGGGAGCAATGTGGCAGATGTTGCAGGTGTATGGAATAGGAGGTAGGTTACTGAAAGCAGTGAAGAGTTTTTATGAGGATAGTGAGGCTCAGGTTAGAGTGTGTAGGAGGGAGGGGGATTATTTACCAGTAAAAGTGGGCCTTAGACAAGGATGTGTGATGTCACCGTGGTTGTTCAATATATTTATAGATGGGGTTGTAAGAGAAGTGAATGCGAGGGTCTTGGCAAAAGGTGTGGGGTTAAAAGATAAAGAATCAAATACAAAGTGGGAGTTGTCACAGTTGCTTTTTGCTGATGACACTGTGCTTTTGCGGGATTCTGAAGAGAAGTTGCAGAGGTTGGTGGATGAATTTGGTAGGGTGTGTAAAAGAAGAAAATTGAAAGTGAATATAGGAAAGAGTAAGGTGATGAGGATAACAAAAAGATTAGGTGACGAAAGATTGGATATCAGATTGGAAGGAGAGAGTATGGAGGAGGTGAATGTATTCAGATATTTGGGAGTGGACATGTCAGCAGATGGGTCTATGAAGGATGAGGTGAATCATAGAATTGATGAGGGGAAAAGGGTGAGTGGAGCACTTCGGAGTCTGTGGAGACAAAGAACTTTGTCCATGGAAGTAAAGAGGGGAATGTATGAGAGTATAGTTATACCAACACTCTTATATGGGTGTGAAGCATGGGTGATGAATGTTGCAACGAGGAGAAGGCTGGAGGCAGTGGAGATGTCATGTCTGAGGTCAATGTGTGGTGTGAATATAATGCAGAGAATTCGGAGTTTGGAAATTAGAAGGCGGTGCGGGATTACCAAAACTATTATCCAGAGAGCTGAGGAGGGGTTGTTGAGGTGGTTCGGACATGTAGAGAGAATGGAACGAGACAGAATGACTTCAAGAGTGTATAAATCTGTAGTGGAGGGAAGGCGGGGTAGGGGTCGGCCTAGGAAAGGCTGGAGGGGGTAAAGGTTGTTTTGTGTGCGAGGGGCTTGGACTTCCACCAAGCATGTGTGAGTGTATTTGATAGGAGTGAATGGAGACAAATGGTTTTTAATACTTGACGTGCTGTTGGAGTGTGAGCAAAGTAACATTTATGAAGGGATTCAGGGAAACCAGCAGGCCGGACTTGAGTCCTGGAGATGGGAAGTACAGCGTCTGCACTCTGAAGGATGGGTGTTAATGTTGCAGTTTTATAACTGTAGTGTAAATCACCCCTCTGGCAAGACAGTGATGGAGTGAATGATGATGAAAGTTTTTCTTTTTCGGGCCACCCTGCCTTGGTGGGAATCGGCCAATGTGTTAATAAAAAAAAAATAAAAAAATAGGGGAAAAAAATTTGTGATGGTAGATTCAAATGAGATGTGATAATGAACTGAGGGAAGATTGCTTCAGTGACTGGAATGCCTACAATGTATGTTCTCAATTTTGGTTTTTAAAGTAGAATTTGTTGAAAATGGTGTAAAACTGACCAAATTTCCAAATTCTGGGCACTTAATAGGTGATCAATGGATAGTACAGAAAAGATATGGGCAAAATAGTCAGCAATTGGGCAAAATCACTGTTCCATAAATTGTTTTCCAATCTCAAACTTCACACCTGCATAATTCCACAAGTGTTGCATCAAATTTTTGGTATCTTTGAAAAAGGTTTCTCTACCATTTAAGAACTTTTTTTTTATTTTCAAACGTGGACACAAAAGGGGCTTTTAATTTAGGGGCTGTGGGCAGTTTAAGGGTCAAGATATAGTGGACTAACAAGGCAAACACTTTTGTCTTCTTATGACACAACACAAAAGTGATCACCCTGCTAACACAATGCTCTTTTTTGTCATGTTAATTATAGCCATTCTATAAATACCATAGGTCCTCTGCTGAGACTGTCCACCTTACTACAGACCCTTTTGGGTTTAGCACTTAATTTAATAATGATAATACCCAACTCTGGCTTTCATGGACTTTCATCTTGTCAAATCAGCCTACATGCACAATATTCCTAACATTAATCTTAGTCCTAGTTTTGCTTCTCCAGATGTTGGCTTTTCTCAGTACATTGTCAAGTGCTCTAATGCTCAGAACACTCATGATTTAACATGACCTTTACTGCCACCTCTCATGTCCACCTTGATCAGTCTTTGGTATTTCCTTTCTCTTACCTGTCTTTTGACTTTTTTTCTTTCCTAGCATTGGCCAGTAAGCCTACTATAGTGCTCCTCTACCCCTTAGGGACTGGCAGTGTTGTATTTGATTACCACCTTGAGATATAATTGACCCTCTTTGCTCTATCACTAGCCCTGCCTAGTGGGTGGCCAATAAACTCCCACTACGTATTACTGTTTCTACTATTATGACTACTACTACTACTACTACTGTTACAACTACCACCACCACTCCCATTCTGTCCCTTCTTTCTGACCTGTCTTCTGGTCTTCATTTTTTTTTTTCACACAGTTGTGACTTGACAGTGGTCCAGGACAGGCCTAAATGTTGTTTAAACTTCCTTTTTCATAAGTGTTGGTATTTTGCAATTTATATCTGGAATATGACAATGTACAAACCATATCTTCTAAAAAATACAATAAAACATAAGAAATCATGAGAATAATTTGTTAACGTTTTACTCAATTTTCTATGACTAGTTATAGTTTGTACGTTTTTGTTATATCCCAGAAATGAATCTTGTTGATGGTGATTGATTTGTTACTGAAATGTTGATATGCACTTTATTAAATATCCCAATAAGATATGAAGTCTTTGCTGCCTCCCAAGAATAATATTTTTTATAGAAAGCAGATGTATATATATACACATACATGTACAGTGGACCCTCGGTTTTCGTGCACCTCCAAACTCGAACAATTATGTAAGTGTATTTTCGTAAGTGCTTTTGTAAGTGTACTTTTGGGGGGTCTGAAATGACTAATCTAATTTACATTTGTCCTTATGGGAACAAATTCGTTTGGTAACGGCACTCAAACAGCATTCTGGAAAGAATTTTCAACGAAAACCGAGGGTCCACTGTATATGCATACACACACACACACACACACACACACACACACACACACACAATGTACACACACACAATGTACACACACACAGTTCTACTACATGTTAACGGAATTAAGACGAGAGAGAGAGAAGGATGGGTAGATTGCATTTTCTTGGACTGTAAGAAGGCTTTTGACAGTTCCTCACAAGAGACTGGTACAAAAGCTAGAGGAGCTGGCAGAAATAACAGGAAAAGCACTACAATGGATCAGGACATATATGACAGGATGGAAATGAGGAGTGATGGTCAGTAACGAGATGTTGGAATGGGTGCATGTGACGAGTGGGGTTCCACCAGGAACAGTCCTAGGACCAGTGTTTCTTGTATACGTGAATGACATGACAGAAGGGATACAGTCAGAGGTATCCCTGTTTGCAGACGATGTGAAATTAACAAGAATACATACAAGTGGACAAGGACCAGGAAAGGCTACAAATAGATCTGGACAGGCTACAGGTCTGGTCTGACAAATGTTTCCTGGAGTTTTACCCCATCGAGTGCAAAGTTATAAAGCTTGGGGAAGGACAAAAGACTGCAAATAGAGTACAGCTCAGGAGGCGAAGGCTTCAAACCTTACTCAAGGAGGACCTTGGAGTGACTATTGTACTGAGCATATCCTGAGGCACACATCAGCCAAATAACTCCTGCAACAAAGGCACATCTGGCAAATCTAAGAATAGCTTTTCAACATCTAAGTAAGGAGTCATTCACTGTACACTGTGTATATCAAGCCCATATTGGAGTACACAGCAGCAGTATGGAACCCACACCTGGTCAGGCATATCAAGAAACTGGAGAAAGTGCAGAGGTTTGCAACAAGACTAGTCTCAGAGCTAAGGGGTATGTTCTATGAGGAGAGGTTAAGAAAACTCAACCTGATGACACTGGAGGACAGGACTAGGGGAATATTATTATAACGTACAAAATACCGAGAGGAATTGACAAGGTGAACAGGGACAAAATGTTTCAGAACTGGGAAATAGGAACAAGGGGGCATACCTGAAAGTTGAAAACTAATATGAGTCATAAGGATGTTAGAAAGTAATTCTTCAGCCTTGGAGTTATCATTAAGTGGAACAATCTAGAGAGTGAAGTGGTAAAGGCAGGATCCATACATAGCCTTAAGACAAGGTACAACAGGGCTCTTGAAGCCAGGAGTGGACCTAGTAGTGACCAGTGAAGAGGCAGGGCCAGGAGCTGTGACTCAACCCCTGCAACTACATATAGAGTACACATATAAAATGAGGTCAGAAGCATTATATATCTATGGATTTTCATTTAAAAATACAAGCAGCTCACAATGGCTAACTCTGGACTATGAAAACCACCGGAATGGGAGGGAAAGATAAAAAATGGTGTAGAGACTGGCACAAGATATCAAAAAGAATAGCCTTGCTTAAAGTTTAGATGAATCTTTGAAGATAAGTGTAAAAACTACTTGAAACTGCAAAACCCCCATTAATGTCTTGATAATTATTTTATACTGTACATACTAAATACAATATCGCCTAGGAAAAAATCCAAATCCAAATGCAGGAAAACCACAAGGCACCTTGCTGCTTGTTGAAAACATATAAAAAGTACTGCCTAAACATTCATATTTTAATGTCAGCTACATAAGCCCATATATAAAACAAAACCCCGTAGAATTTAAGTGAATAACCAAAAACAAAAAAGTTAAGTATTACTGTAGTTAGGAAGTAAGGCGTTGTAATACCGAAACGCCAAAGCTAGTTTTTATACCAGGATGAGCAAACACTGCCTGAAATTCATGCAAGATATTTTTTTATATCAAGAATTCAGTAGCAAGTATTCCTCAAAAGTTAAAATCATCAAAGAACTGAAAAACTAACTCATCAAATAATTCCATAAATGCAAAAAATAAAAAAATAACAAAAAAAGATATAGGTTAATTCATACAATAAGTAATGAAAGGAGAAAATCAAACCAAAATTTCCTTAGTTCTTATTTCACAAACCACTCGTATTAATTACTAAAATTCATCCAAAAGCAACTCAAACCTAATTGAGGAAAAGGGGTAACTGAACAGGAATATTAGGTCACCACATTAATTTCCCTAGCATTGCATAGTTTTTGAAGTAGGTTTTCAGTACCACTGGGTGTACAGAAAAAAAATAGAAAAAAATTAGGTAATGGAATCTTATAGAGATGACAATAAGTCTGTTTCCATTTACTCTACTTTTTATTCATACCATAGCCAAAGGAGAAGGTAAGAATGAAATTCTCTTAGTTTTCATTTTACCGGCAATTCACAATAATCATCAAATAAAAGAACTGCAAATATAGGTTGTTTATTTAACCCAAAAATATGTATAAAACATCTGGTTAACTATGCAAACAGAAGGTAACTGCAAGTGAATAATTTTGTTGAATTATTGTGTCTGACAATTGGTTCTCAGGACGACTGATTAAGCAGAAAGTTAGAACCATAATTAAGGTAAATGAACATTTATAAAATATGCAATGCTGTATAAATTTCCCCAAAAGGTGAATAAATCCTACACAAATAAAAAAATACACTACTATGATAAAAGTACTGTATAAAGAGTTTGTGGAGCACAAGAAAACCTAAACTCTATGAGCTACAAATTTATCCACCCATACATGGCTCACCACTAATATAATAAGAGAGCAAAAGAAAAAACAAAGCCAAAGGATTTCCAAATGAAGCTAATCTTTCTGAAGCTGCAATGTCGAAAGGTAAGTTCACACAACTCTGGGTTCGACATTTAACAAAGAATTCTGTAGAATTCACTAAGTTTTAGGCTGCAAACATGCATGCAAGAACATAGCATTTTAGTACATGCTACTAGTGATTGGAATAGTAGTGTACTCTGAATAGTAACACGTTGCTAGGCTACTTACACACATTTGAGAGTCCTTCCTTGCCTTTGGATACAATTACATCCAGATTATTATTATTATAATCAAATAGAAGCACTAAACCACAGGGGTTAATTACATCCAGAAAAAGGAATGGATCCATATTGTTCACCTTTAGTAATACATTTAATGGGAAGGATTAGATTATTCAAAGAAACTTCAGAATTTTCATTACCGGGCAATAACAAATTACACAAGATTTTATATTTTGCACTGTCTTATGTGCATTATCTTGTACAAACCAATAAAAGCTATTGCTATTATTCAGATTTATTCTATAACCCCTGTGGTTTAGCGCTTCTATTTGATTATAATAATAATAATAATCAGATTTATTCTACAATGTATAATTTTGTCAAATCAGTGATAATGAGAGGACTAGAAGGAAAACAAAATTTTGATAATTTCACAAAAATTCTAAAAGGTTTCCTGGCACTTTCATAAACAATGCAGCAAGATCAAACCTGATACTGTACAGTGGACCCCCGAGTAACTAACAAAATTCAATCTAGAAGCCTGCTCAAGTGCCATTACTGAATGAATTTACTCCCTTAATAAATAATGTAAAGTAGGTTAGTCCATTTCAGACCCCCAAAAATACACTTACAAAAGCACTTACAATATTATACTTACATAATTGTACGATTTCCGGGGTGTTCGTTACTCGGGGGTCCACTGTACTTTGAAAATATATATTTTCTAGTTGAAACTTAGATGTTTCTATGGTTTTTTGCACATCTCAAAATAGTCTTCAACACAATGATTTGTTAGGACCTTTCAGCAAGCTTACCCTGTCTTGACATCCTGTGCCAATGCCATGCCATTTTCTCCATATACCTTCTCCAATAGATTTTGTAGTCCAGATTATTACTATTATAATCAATAAAAGCACTAAACTTACAAGGGTCATACAGCACTGCAGGGCAGGGAAGGGTGCAGGGGTATTGGGTAGCAAGAGGGAGAGGGATTATTATTAGGTTATGGAGTGCAGTGAACAGTGCAAGGGTAGAGGGTAGCAAGAGGTTGAGGTAGAAAGGGCTGTGAGGAGTGCTAGAGGCATCATCATCAGAGTTTGTGCAGTAAATCAGTTGCTGTCAAAAAGTCAACGAGTGTCTGGGTTAAAGGAGGGTCCATCAGCAAGAAGGGAAGATAAAGTAAGGGCAGTAGAGCAGTGGCGACGTTGCAGGTAAATTCTGTGTGCTCATTGATAGTGGGGGCAGCCCAACAGAATATGGCAGATGACACTAAAATAAGCATGAAAGTCACTACAGTAGAGGACAATGAAAAATTACAGGAAGACATAAGCAGGGTCTTCCAGTGGGCAGTGGAGAACATGACGTTCAATGGTGATAAGTTCCAGCTGCTTAGGTATGGAAAGAATGAAGAACTCAAAAGGAACACTATATACAAAACTCAAGAGGGTCACCAGAACGAAAAGAATACGTAAAGGACCTGGGAATAATTATGTCAGCTGACCTTTCTTTTAAAGACCATAACAAGACAAAGATCATGACAGCTAGGAAGATGACGGGGTGGGTATTGAGAACTTTCAAAACAAGTGAAATAATGCCGATGGTGACACTCTTCAAATCGCTAGTGCTCCCTCACTTAGAATATTGCTCAGTGCTGATGGCCCCATTCAAAGCAGGAGAAATATCAGAGCTGGAACAAATACAGAGATCATTTATGGCTCACATTGAGCCAGTAAAACATCTAAATTATTGGGAACACCTTCAAGTCTTGAACATGTACTCATTGCAGCGGAGGAGAGATTCATGATAATATATACCTGGAAAGTACTCAAGAGCCTGGTCCCAAATCTGCACACTGATATAACAACATACTGGAGTGAGAGATATGGAAGTGTAAAATAAACCCAGTGAGGAGCAGGGGTGTGGTGGGGACAATAAGGGAACACTGTATCAACATCCGGGGTCCCAGACTATTCAACATCTTATCAGAAGATATCCGAAACACGGCTGGGACTAGTGTAGAAGCCTTCAGAAGAAACTGGACACAAAATCAACCAGGCTATGATGGATATGTGGGGCAGCGGGCCTCCAGCAGCAACAGCCTGGTTGACCAGGCAAGCACCAGATGAGCCGGGCTCAGAGAGTAGAGGAACTCTCGAAACTCTTCAAAGGTATATCAGAGGTAACAAACTGGAACCTGACAATTCTCAGAGTGGAACAGGGCATCTTTCCATGAGATACCAGTGAGTAAGACTAGTGTGGCCGATGCGAAGACGGGAGAGGGTAGTCTTCCAACCTCGACATTGATGGCAAGAAGACGGCCAGAAACCTATACTGTACTTGGTTTAATGGAACACTTCTATATGAAACTGGGAGGTCATGTACTGCTGACCTCACAGCAGTGTCTGCCTGTTCATTGCCCTGTACGCATCTTTGTGCTTGCCCGAGATACAGTGTAACCAAAGTTGGATACGAAGAACCAGGGAATGAGGCGAATCAAATTTTCGTATAGCCTGCAAAGCACTAAGGGAGTCGGAAACTACCACAAATGGCGACACAGGCATAGATGCAATACGGATAAGTGCTACGAGAATTGCATACAATTCAGCTGTAAAAATGCTAGCCGAGGCTAATAAATGCCCTTGTATGATGCTGTCTGGAAACTCTGCTGCAAATCCAACACCGTCAGAAGACTTGGAACCATTGGTGTACACTGCGATGGCATGAGAATGAGATCGGAAGTGGTTAAGAAAAAGAGAGAAAGAAGCCACTGTAGGAAGTTGGGTTTTGGAACATGGCAGTGGGAAAGAACAGACACGAACCATTGGAACTTCCCAAGGGGGTAGGGAAAAGTGAGATGCTACATGAACATAGAAAGGTGGTAACTGAAGAGAAGACAAGTGAATGTAGGACGAGAGAAAAGGGACGGAGTAAACGGGCGATGAACAAATAAAGAACGTTGACTAACATCAGTGACTATCCTATACAGTATATGGAAGGATTGCAGAGGTCATGAGAGTGAACATAATAGAGAAGGCAATGAGCACCACGGTGATTGGTCAAGGATGGAATATTCGCCTCTGCATAGAGGCTCTCAACCAGTGAAGAGTGTAAAGCACTGAGGCATAAACGTAATCCCTGGTGATGGATGGGATTAAGGCTAGAAAGAGCTGCAGGAGAGGCTGCTGAATATATCTGGTCGCCATAATCGAGTTTTGGATGAAATTAGGGCTGAATATAGTTAAAGGAGAGTTCTACAATCAGCCCCCCATGAAAGATGAGTGAGGGTTTTAAGGAGGTTCAGGCGGCTATGACAAGTTGCCTTCACAGAGGTAATGCGAGGTTTCCAGGATAAACGACGGTCAAACAGAAGGCCGAGAAACCTGACCGTATCATGTTCTGGGATAAGTGAGCCATATAGGTACAATGGATGATCAGAGACGACAGAACGTCTAGTGAAAGTAATTTGGCGAGTTTTAATACTAGAAAATTTAAACCCACCAGTAGTGGCCCAATTGGAAACACAGTTGACTACAATCTGGAGAGAAAGTGCAATTAGCTGACAATCAGCGCAGTCACAAGCTATAGCAAAGTCTTCAACATAGTGATGACCAAACATTAGATGGAAGAATAGATGCCAGATCATTTATAGCAAGGAGAAAAAGTGTCGTGCTCAGAACACATTCCTGGGGGATACCTTCAGCTTGGACAAAGTCCGGGGAAAGCATATTATTAACCTGAACACTGAAATGTGTCTCCGTTAAGAAGTTCTTAAGGAAAAATGGTAATTGCCTTGGAGGCCTAATGAGTGGGCCTCGGCCAAGATGTTATACCTCCAAGTTGTGTTTCATATGCCTTCTCAAGGTCAAAAAAGATGGCGATAACTGAATGGTTATTGGCAAAGGCATTACGAACATACGTATCCAAGCGTAGTAAGGGGTCAATGGTAGAACAGCCCTTACAAAAGCCATATCGACTAGTGGAGAGATTATTGTGTGTCTAAATACCACATCAAACTTCTATTTACCAGACGTTCCATCACCTTGCAAACTGCACTGGTAAGAGCAATGGGATGATAGTGGGAGGCATCATGTCCCATAGTACCTGGTTTGCAGAAAGTTAGAACAATGGCGGATTTCCACAGCTTGGGAAGAACTCCTTGCGACCAAATAAGATGAAAGTCGTAAGAGGACAGCAAGGGCTGACTAATGTAAATGCTGTAGCATACGAATATGAATGCCGTCAGGCCCAGCTGCTGATGATTGGCAAGCGGAGAGTGTTGCCTCCAGTTCCAGAAGTGTAAAAGGCACATTACAGATTCTCCTCTGATAGAAGAAAAGTTTAAAGTCTCTAACTCTCTGGCAGACTTGGGGAAAAGAAACAAGGGGCATAGATGGAGCCCCTGAGAGATACAGACAAGATCATTACCAATTTTGGTGGCAACATCAAGAGGATTTGCTATAGCAACACCGCCAACCCAAAGAATGGGAGCCGGGTCGGGAGAGTATTTACCACCCAGTTTCCGTACTTTTTTTCAAACTGTACTCATAGAAGAAGCCGAAGTAACGATAGAAACAATCCCAGCCAGCAAGTGCATTTAGCGTCACTGATGATACGGTGGGCAACCGCTCTCTTCTGCTTAACCCTTTGTCACGACCCCAAATCCTAAAGTGTATGTCGCAAAATATTCGAAAAAAAAAAAATAAATTCTTATGAAATTATAGAAAATCTTTTCCTGATGGTAATGACACCAAAGGTACGAAATTTTATGGAAAACTTATGGAATTATGCTCTTGCGAAGTTAGCGATCTCTGATATTTATGCATCGGCGATTTCGCCCACTTTGAGTCCTATTTTCGGCCAATTCCATTGTTTGTTCCAGTTGACCAAACTCATAGCTATTTCTTTAGAACTCCATTTGTTCTATCGATTGAGTACAAGAAAGCGCCCATTTACAGATTTCAACTACCCAATAAAGTGGTCAAATTGGCAATTTGGCCAATTTCATGCAAATTAAAAAAGATGCCAATTTCAAAATAGGGTCTAGAATGAACAATGCAGACATTCCTGGCACTAAAATAACATTTTCTTTGTTCATCAGTTACATCTCCAGGCCCCTCTTATATTACTCTTGCTTTCTATTTTAAATTTTTATTCACACAAAAAATAAAAGATTTACTGTTATGCAGACTACTGCATTATTGTAATAATTGTATAAATAATGTCTACCCATTCATGACTATCAGAATGGCTAGTTGGACACTTATTGGACAATGACGTCGTTTGTTTACTCTTGAACATCGGCAAAAATCGAACATTTCCGCTACTTTGAGTTCAATTTCAAGGTCCTTTTCTTCGTGAAACCAATCAAAATCATCTCTATTTCTGTAATATGTCTTCCATTCTATCAAATGAGACCAAGAAAACGAGAATACAACCATAAATACTCTACGAAAATACACCTCAAATTCGGCGTTTTAATCGAAAAACACGGTCTTTTTTTTTTTTTTTTTTTTTTCCCCTATGAATTGCGCGCTGCAGGATTTTTTTTTATACTGCGCACACTGACCACACAGACCCATTCTCTCACATGTGGGCCTACCAGCTTTCTCCCGCTTGTTTTGAAGCCACTACAATTTTGGCGTACGTATTAACACGTCAAAAACACTGGCTTGTAAAACGTATATACGTATACGACAGAAACAGTCAAAGGGTTAAAATCAAGGAGTCTCTCTGTGGTTCTACTGTACCGGTACCTGCCTCATGCAGCACGTTTCAAACATACTGCCCGGGTACAAGCAGGAGACCCAAAGGCACACGCCTCTGAGAATGCCTGCCCGAGGTTTGGGGTATAGAATGTGAAACTGTAGTTAAAACTGAGGTTGAAGTGTAAAAGCTCATCAATGGAGGATGAAGAAGGATCCTAACTAAAAGCAGTTTGACGCGAGTAAAGGTTCCAATTCGCTCGGTCAAATTGCCAGCGTGGGCTACGAGGAGGTTGTGAATACGAAGAAGTAAGGATGATTGGAAAATGATTGCTGATGTGCAAGTCCGGGAGAACAGACCAGGTGAAGTCTAGTACAGTTGAGGAAGAGCAAACCGAGAGATCAATGCAAGAGAGAATGAGTATGAAGATCAAAATGGGTGGGAGTACCCGTATTTAAAACATGAAGGGGGAGAAAAGCCTCCAACTGAATGCTGCGGGAGTCACAGTGAGCCCCCTTCCCCCAGAGGAAATGGTGAGTATTAAAATTGCCAAGTAACAGAAGTGGTGCCGGTAAGGAAGAAACCATAAATGCAACATCTGGGATAGATAATGCCCGAGAAGGCGAGAGATACAAAGAACAGACTGTATACCACTTATTCAAGTGGATGGGGGCTGCAGTGTAATGCAGTGAAGTACGTATGAACAAAGAGCTAATGGTATGGAATACCGGTACGTATAAGAAGTGCACTTTCATTAAAGGTTCCATCGGGAAAAGGATCCGATGAATATAATAAAACATAGCCAGAGATGGGATGGATAACAGTAGAGTGTAGTTTGGGTTCTTGTAAACAAACAAACGGGGAAAGTAACACCTGAAGCTCATCCCGGTTGGTGGATCGGTGTCTATCAATGGTCTAGTCTCCTCAATATATTTGGAGATAGCTTTAAGTGTTTCAGAGGACAAGGACGTTGTATGTGAGACAATATTGGAGATGGAAGGAGGAGGGTGGGTAAAGATCGGGGCAATGATGGAATGTACCAAAGTAGGGGAGGACGAAAGGGTAGAGGGAACTGGAGAAGAAGCTTGGGAGGGGACAGGAGAGGAAGCGACCTAGGAGTGGGCAGAAGAGGAAGAAACTTGGGAGGGGACAAGGAAGGAAGGTACTGTACGAGAAGGATGAACCTCCACAATCTTAACAGAGCCAGTTAGAGGTGAAGAACCAGGTACAGAGACTGGAAAGAAAAAATATGCCGGTAGAAGAAGGGAAGGAGGGGTTAAAGGAGATTTTAACAATGGGGATTTGTTTGGACTTCGAAGTAGAGGGGCGATGGGGAGTTGTTGCTGTACGAGGTCTTGTAGACCCAGAAACTTGTGAGTGAGAAGAGGAAGAGGCAAGAACAGAATGAGGTGTCGAGGTAGGGACCTCTTAGTCCAGGACAGCAAAAGAATTAGACGGGTGACTGTGGAAGGGGTGACCACAGAGGAGGCTACGGAAGTTGGGACCCCAGGGGTGGTGGGTCGTTTAGTAACTCAAGAATAAGAAATACGAGGAAGTCTCCCCTGGAGGCGTAGATGAGATAATGTCATAGCATAAGGAAAGCCTTCTGCCTCTTCGAGACAACGGATTTCTCGCTCATTTAAGTAAACTTGGCAACGGCGAGAGTAAGATGGGCGAGTCTCGTGACAAATTAAGGCAAGAGGGAGGTAGACTACAAGACATATTGGTATGGTTGTTGGCACCACAGACTGGGCATTCGGCCATGGACCTGCAATATTTTGCTGGATGACCAAAGCGCTAGAAATTTCTACACAGTTGCAGTGTAGGGATCACCTTTTGAACTTGTAAACGGTGTCCCACAATATAAACCGAGGACAGAAGCTCACGGCAGTCAAAAGTTAAGTGAGTTACATTGCAAGGGTATCGTCTCCGCCTATGGGCAGGGAGGACACAAGTACTTCGGGATTTGATGCCTCCCACTATCGTATCATTGCTCTTACCAGTGCGGTTTGCAAGGTGTTTGAGCGTCTGGTAAATAGACGTTTGGTGTGGTATTTTGAGACAATAGTGTCTCCACTAGTCATTACGGCTTTCGTAAGGTCAGTTCTACTATTGACCCCTTACTTCATTTAGATACACATGTACGTAATGCCTTTGCCAATAACCATTCTGTTATCACCACCATTTTTTTTTTTTTTTATCTTGAGAAGCATATGAAACAACTTGGAGGTATAACATCTTGACTCAAGCTCACTCCTTAGGCCTCCAAAGCAATCTACCATTTTTCCTTAAGAACTTCTCCGAGAGACATTTCTGTGTTCAGGTTAATAATATGCTTTGCCTGGACTTTGTCCAAGCTGAATGTGTTCCCCAGGGATGTGTCCTGAGCACCACACTTTCTCCTTGCTATAAATGATGTGGCATTTATTCTTCCATCTAATATTTGGTCATCACTATGTTGATGACTTTGCTATAGCTTGTGCAGGCGTTGACTGTGGCCTCGTTGCAGTTTCTCAACAGCATACAGTCAACCATGTTTCTAATTGGGCCACTGCTCACAGGTTTAAATTTTATACGTAGTACTAAAACACACCAAATTACTTTCACTAGACGTTCCATCATCCCTGATAATCCCTTGTACCTGTATGACTCGCATATCCCAGAACGTGTACTATCAGGTTTCTCGGCCTTCTGTTTAACCGTCTGTTATCCTGGAAACCTCTCATTACCTCCTTGAAGGCAACTTGTCATAGTCAGCTGAACCTCTTTAAATTCTCACTCGTCTTTCATAGGGGGCTGATCGTAGAACTCTCCAACTGCATTCTGCCCTAATTTTATCAAAACTAGATTATGGCGACCAGATATATTCAGCAGCCTCTCCTGCAACTCTTTCTATCCTTTATCCCATCTATTACCAGGGATTACGTTTATGCCTCGGTGCTTTTCGCTCTTCACCTGTTGAGACCCCTCTATGCAGAGGCGAATATTCCATGATGTTCACTGCCTCCGCTATTTTGTTCGCTCTTATGACCTCCGCAATCCTTCCATATATAGGATGGTAACGGATGTTAGTAGAAGTTCCTTATTTGTCCACCACCCTTGTTTACTCCGTCCCTTTTCTCTTCGTCTACATTCACTCGTCTTCTCTTCAGTTGCCACCTTTCTATGTTCATGTAGCATCTAACTTTTCCCTTCCCTCTTGGCAAGTTCTGATGGTGCGTGTGTTCTTCCACACTAATGCGCAAAAGCCCAAATACCTACGGTTGCTTCTTGCTCTCTTTTTCTTAATCACTTCGTTTCATTCTCATGCCATCGCAAGTACACCAATGGTTCCCAAGTCTTCTGACGGTGTTGGATTTGCAGCAGTGTTTCCAGACAGCATCATACGATTGCATTTATTAGCCTAGCATTTTTACAGCTGAATTGTATGCAATTCTTGTAGCAGTTATCCGTATTGCATCTATGCCTGTGTCGCCATTTGTGGTAGCTTCCGACTCCCTTAGTGCTTTGCAGGCTATATGAAAATTTGATTCGCCTCATCCCTTGGTTCTTCGTATCCAACTTTGGTTGCGCCGTATCTCTAGCAAGCACAAAGATAGTTTTTTGCTGGGTCCCCAGTCATGTTGACGTGCAGGGCAATGAACAGGCAGAGACTGCTGTGCGGTCAACAGTACATGACCTTCCAGTTTCTCATAGAGATGTTCCATTCACAGACTATTTTGCTGTGATTTCTACCCACCTTCACAACCATTGGCAACAACGTTGGTATGATCTGCTACATAACAAATTGCATTCTATTAAACCAAGTATGTATAGGTTTCTGTCCGTCTTCTTGCCATCAATGTCGAGGTTGGGAGACTTGTACACTTTCCAGTCTTCGCATCAGACACACTAGTCTTACTCACGGGTATCTCATGGAGAGGCGCCCTGTTCCACTCTTGAGAATTATCAGGTTCCAGTTTCTGTTAACCATATTCTATTAGACCGCCCACTATCACTGAGCAAGCAGAATTTACCTGCAACGTTGTCACCGCTCTACTGCCCTTTATCTTCCCTTCTTGCAGATGGACCCTCCTTTAACCCAGACTCTCTCGTTGACTTTTTGACATCAACTGATTTACTGCACAAACTTTGATGATGTTTCCTCTAGCACTCTTCACAGCTCTCCCTTTCTACCTCAACCTCTTGCTACCCTCTACCCCTGCACTATTCCCTGCCCCACTGCACTCCATGATCTAATAAAAATCCCTCTCCCTATCCAATACCCCTGCACCCTTCTTTGCCCTGCTCTGCTGTATGACCCTTGTAGGTTTAGCTCTTCTTTATTATAATAATAATAATGATCCATGGACTCCAGGAGGCTGAATGTGGGCCCGGAAGTAGATGGGAAGATGAAAAATAAATTATTATATTCATTTAGAGTACACCCTCTTGTAATCTTATAACCCATTGTACATCTTTGTATCATGTCACAATAAACTATTATTATTATAGAGCATAGGAGAGGGAGAGAGAGAGAGCAGATGGCAAATTTTCAGAGGATCAGGAGGTTCTCCCACACTAACAATGCCAAACTTCATAAAGATGGCAGCAAAGCAAATAGCAAATAATTATACTCTGATAGCTCTAACATCCCACATTATAAAAATCTGAGTTCTAAGAAGCATGATTGCTTTATTTTATAATAATATCTTTATTTTACTACATACTACTAGTACATAGAAAGCCCCTTGTTATGCTGAGCATTTCGGGCAAATTAGGTCAGTGTCCCAGGATGCGACTCACACCAGTCGACTAACACCCAGGTACCCATTTTACTGATGGGGAACATAGACAACAGGTGTAAAGAAACACGCCCAATGTTTCTACCCTGGCTGGGAATCGAACTCAGGCCCTCGCCGTGTGAAGCTAGAGCTTTAGCCACCAGGCCACCAGAGCCTAGAAATTCACCGACCATTTCTAACAAATGCCTCCCACAACTACTGGACCACTATGATGCAGTCTTGGATACACTGGAGGACAAAATGCATAATATTCAGGGTTGAATTGATATGAAAGACAAGGACAGGCTATTTGAGAGGCCAGAAAAAGGCACTCGGGGACACAACTGGAAATTAAAAGACACAAATGAGCCAGAGAGATGTCAGGAAGTATTTTTTCAGTCTCAGAGTGGTTGGGAAGGGACTGACATTAATTAATGAAGGTATAGGGGCAGGCTTCATAAATAGTTTTAAGAGCTGCCACAATAAGGTCCATGAGGCTAAGGGGGTTAGGACTAGGACTCTTCCCACTGCAGCCACATATAGACAAGCACAGCACTTGAATGAATGACAATTTTTTTTTATTTATGTGTGGGGTGAGGGCACCCTGCCTTTTATTCAAATACATTTATATTTCTTTTTATGCGGTACAAAAATAATGTAGTTCACATGTAATAAAACATTGGTAGGCACAAAAGAAAGCCACTAATGTGCAATGCATTTCGGACAAACTAATCCTAACGCTTAAAGACAAAGAATTAGACAGATTATTAATTAGGTTTTTTGTGTAATAAACTACAATTACATGTACAATAAGAGATGGTCATTAAGGTGGAGGATGAGCAAGGAATGTGGTTTTGCTCTATGCATTCAAGTACTAGGAATTTTAGCATGGTGGGCACACGCAAAACTAGACCTTTATCAGAGTATTTATGGTATGCCAGAAGAAACATCAGACGAATTAGATAAAAATAAGACTATTCACTTACCCAGTACAATACTGAGGAAGGATGATTACTGTAACACTTAGAATGAAGTATTTTGGTTCTTTGAATATACAGTGGACCCCAGAGTAACGAACACCCCGGAAATCGTACAATTATGTACGTATAATATTGGAAGTGTATTTTTGGGGGTCTGAAATGGACTAACCTATTTGACATTATTTCTTAAGGAAGTAAATTCGTTTGGTAATGGCACTTGAGCAGGCTTCTGGAATGAAGTTTTTACGTTACTCGGGGGTCCGCTGTATTATCATTTATGGGCATATAGGCCCTTCTTCCATATTTTTTTAATGCCCAGCTTAACTAAGATTTAGGTCTCATGAATGAACATAACTTTGGAAACGAAGGTATAAAGGAAATAATAATAATTAATCAAAGATGAGTATAACTAGTATTATACAAAAATGGAAAATGTGTGTATAAATATTTCCAACTAAAAATTTTTATTGTCCCTTTACAATTTTTGCCAATACTATAAATTAGTTTTCCCATAATGTGAACAGTAGTCATATTACACAAATACTGATGGATCACCAGTCACAGTTTAGCTTCAGAGCTAATGTAATACTTGCAGTTTATTGCAATAATTTACCTGACGTCAATGTGTCATTCCTGGGAGCAGTGTTACTAACCAAAATGTATTGGTTACCATTAATAAAAAATATCAAATATGAAGACTAGTAAACTTCAGTTTCCAAAATTATTAGTAAAAAATAAAAGTGCACAGAAAAAAAAAATGTGGTTAAGTGACTTTTGGACATAATGGAGAGAAGTACCAATGTGGTAGGTGTAATGTTTTAGCTATCACTGCCCCTGGCGTAGTCAGTGTACAGTAGATGGCTAAGAGTACTGTCCCTGAACACCTATATTTAATCAGGGTACACGACTTTTACAAGCACTGTCCCTGATGATGTACGTGTAGTCAGGGTACTCTTAAATCTTTATACGAAAAATAATAATAAAGGATTATATTTCAGGAATCCTGTTTTCTTGACCTTGTAATTATGTAATACAACTGGCCTTACAAAATTTCTTCTAATAATTTAAATGGATACACTTAAACAATTTATATATTATGTACAATGCCTATGTACATAACATCATACAAACTATTTGCATGTGTGTATTATACAAGATATCTTAAGTGAATAGTAATTTAGAATATGGGAAGCTTTAAACAGAAGTCACTTCTGACTAACAATGCATTTTACAAAAACATGCTAAAGTTAATTTGTTAAATGACCTCCATTAACAGCTACCTTTACATGGTTAACAGGACAGAGTTGTCAACACTATGGGGTGTACTGGCTAGTTTCCTATAACAAGGAAAACCACAGCTGAGATGTACTGGCAGTGTCTTAACATGTAACTCCATTTCCCCTCACCTGGAAAGACCCACTATGAGTTTCAGTTCACTGATGGGCAATGAATTTTTCTCGTATGATTATAAGGAAATGGGAGGGGTCAGTGTTGTCCGCCTTAAATCAGTCAGTCAAGAAAACTTGAGTGTGCATGCACACCCTTGCACTCGCATGATTGCTTCAAGACTTCCTAATATTTCTTTTATCTTTCTCTGTTATCCATAATCTTTCTAGGCAGCCACTTTATTTTTTTTACGTAACATTTCAGTATATGGGGAGAATAGGAAAATTACATTTCTAAAACTCCTTCGAAACTGTGCAAGCTCTTCAATTCTGTGCTAGATTAAGGTATAAAGGTAGGTATGCTAAGGTCCCACCTCTAAAGCTATAATTTAAGGCCTCACAATGTGAAGTGAAAGGGCCTGCTTAAAATAGACATAACTACAGAACTCATCAAAATTCAACCTTAGTCTCAATTACCCGGTGTATTTCAACATGTTCAACTTTGCTAAAATGCTTTATCTTTTTCAAGACTAATGTAAATGGCTTTCAAGAAATTTTTAGTCTTCAAAATATATATATAAAAAAAAAGAAGTTTTCACTAAACTTTCATATGGTCTATTTGTCCATATGTCATTTTGTGTAAATAAGGTTTTTAAGATGCTGTCTTTTATAAGTATTAGTTTTATTTCTTAATTTACACTATATTACATGACAATAGAAACCCATGTCAGCCTTTCAATACGAGGAAATAACCGACATATAAATGCGTCTACTGTATCAAACATTCAGTATAACATGGTTATTACATAATGCAACATCCCTATCACAACCAGCACCCTATTTTCCATAAATATTCAATGTTAAGCATATCACCCATAAATACTATAGGCAGGCCCACTGACAATATCAGTGGTAGAAGAGTACTGCTGCCATTTATGGAATTTTAACACTTTTGACATCAGGCCCACCTTGCACAGTTAGGTGATAGTTTTAACAATGAAATATTGATAATGATTGGGACTTTAGTATCGCTGGTGATGGCAACATCTTGCAGTACTATCAGTAGTAAAGCTGCACATAAGAATAGTCACTATATACAGCAAGTGACCTTGAGCAGAGCACATCTGTTTTCACAAGCCTTATATAATGGGCTGGTTTTTGTTCCACAGTACTATATGACAAAGTAGAAGGAATCTCTTTTATGCCCACACATGAGCACACAATCTTTTCTGTGTACACAATTTTTCATCGAGAGCATACTATTTCAAATATTGCTCGTGTCAGTTTTTTTTTATTTACACCATCTGTATGGCTGAAGTACCAGCAAGTTTTTATTTTTGTATCTTGCAAATTCTTTCCCCACTTAAAGAAAACATTCACTATTATTCCCTAACTTGCTTTCCATAATGCCATAGGCATCATGGAGCAGTGTCGACCCACTAAATTTAACCTTTTCTCACTTTTCAGAGTTCTAGCACTAAGCTTACAAATCTGGCTAGCTGCTTTCCCTTAATCTCTTCAGAGATATTGCCTTGCTCGTGCTCCAACACGTTAAATGCTACATATCACTCATGAACTCTGTTCTGGACAGGCACCCAGAGAATAAATGGTGTTCAATGTTTTCTTTGAGTTACCCCTGCCTTCATGAGAATCAGCAGTTGGAAAACAAATACAGTGGTACCTCGAGTTACGATGGTCCCCAAAATCGCCCTTTTATGTAAGTTTATTTTTTTAAATGCTTTTGTAGGTATATTTTTGGGGGTGTAAAAGGACTAGTCTATTTTACATTATTCCTTATGGGGATAAATTCGTTTGGTAATGGCACTTGAACAGCATTCTCGAACGAAAAAATATCGTAACTCGAGGTACCACTGTACATATACTAAATACAACACTCCAATAAATGAAAGTACTGGTATTATTTATAGAGCAATTTTTACTGCAAAGCCCATCATATGCTGAAAAGTAGGCTGCTATTTAAACACACCAACAGTTCTCAAGTCCCTTGGCAAATCATAACCTGTTATAGAATACGGTACACACAAGGCCTAAATAAAATTATTCTACAAAAGGCAAGACTAACTTGATACTTATCAACACATACCATACAAAAGTACTATAATGCAAATTTTTAGTGTTCAAACCAAAGATTGAAAATACTATACTCCTGTTTGTTTCCTATGTACTGCACTATAATACTGGCATATTAAACTCTGTTAGCACACGTTACTGCAAAGTGCAATCCTATTTTATTATACAAAGCAACCATGTAGTGGCAACTATTATCAATGAAAATAAGCATCATGAACAATTAAATACCCAAGAGCCAATGTTACTCAACAGTAACCTGGCACAACAGAGCAAGGTTTATTATTCAGGCAATTTTAAATTTAGTGCCTGTCAGTATGTAAGCTAACTTAGAGGGAAAAAAAAATAACAGTAAATACTTTCTGCACAAACACCTTTACTCTAACTCCTGAAGTTAACAAAACATGAATTGCTTCTCAGTCATTTGTAAATTTTTCCCACTAACTGCTACATGTAATGAATAAAAAAAAATTGATATCAGGGACCTTTATAATGCTGGTGGTAATGCACGAAACCTCTAGCATTAGTAATAACAGAAGTGACCTTTAACTGTGGAGTAAGAAACATAACAGCTATGTCAGAAATTTTCAACCAAATAGATGGTAGTTACCTTATCAATACTGGTGTTGATATGTACCTCTAACACAGGTGGTGGTGGTGGTGGCAGCAGGAATCCTTACCATTACTAGTTACAGAAACCTTCACCCAAACTGGCAATTTTATGGATTTCTAGAAACTCTGATGGTGGAAGTGGATTTCAAGCTCCAGTAAAGATGACGGTAATCTCCATGGATAGGGGTGGAAGGAATGCTCAGCAATATGAACACACATCAAGCCAGGATATGGCACTTACCAATAATGAGAGACTACCCCATTCTCGATAGTAGTACCTCCTACAGACCTGTGAATACACAAGACCCTTTAAAACTTCTGATAACAGGGATAAGGTAAATCATAAAAAAGTTGCAGAAACAGTATATGGTGACCATGTATGGTACTGGTACTTACACAGAATACTTATAACAGCCACAATAAATAACCTTTTTGTTAATGAGAATACGTAACCATTTTCTAAATTTTTTTTATTAAAAAAGTTTTAGAAAATTGGAAAAAACAATGTTTTATATACTGCATAAATATTCTAAAGTGCTTGTTTTATGACCTTACATGCTGAGTGTTAAGGCTGCCCATGTGGACCCCATGCTATGTATAAATATGCACTTACATTATTTTCTCATAACCCTGCAGCCTAGTCACTTCCTTTAATCCAGCCAATTTATGCACCTTCAAATCTGAGCCCAGTGTGGGACCACAGTAAATGTTATAATTACAGTGGACCCCGGATTATGTCATTATTTCGTTCCAGAATGCTGTTCAAGTGCTGTTACCAAACGAATTTGTTCCCATAAGGAATAATGTAAATTAGATTAGTCCTTTTAGACCCCCAAAAATACACTTACAAAAGCACTTACAAAAATACACTTACATAATTGTTCGAGTTTGGAGCAGTAATTAATCTGGGGGTCCACTGTATTACCTTTTGAATACAGTGGACCCTCGCTATTCGAACATTCTTCATTCCAGAATGCTGTTCAAGTGCTGTTACCAAACTAATTTATTCCCATAAGGAATGATGTAAATTAGATTAGTCCATTTCAGACCCCCAAAATTACACTTATAAAAGCTCTTACAATAATAAACTTACATAAAAGGGCAAGTTTGAAGTGTTCGAATAGCAAGGGTCCACTGTATTACAGTGGAACCCCGAGTTTCAGCCATAATCCATTCCAGGAGCTAGGCCTATACTCGAAGCGGCCGAAAGTCGAAGCAATACTTCCCATAAGAAATAGTGTAAAATACAATTAATCCGTTCCACCCAAAAATATTCACAAAAAATTAATTTTTTTAAAGAATAAATAGTATACTAGTTTTACATACAGAAAACAATGAGAAATAAATATAAAGCACTAATTTTAATGGATAAATGAACATTTAAATCAGTTTTACCTTTATTGAAGACTTGTTAGTGTATGAGAGGGAGGAGTTTGTTTGGAGGCAGTATAAGATAGTACTTCAATATGACACTAATATCAACTCTACGGCTTATTTATCTAGCACAATTCATCTAATATGACATAATAAACAATATTAATAACATAGAAACATGATATATACTCTAGAATGAATAAAATATGTCATATCTCTCTCCCTAACCGACAGTGTTGCTGTGTTTGTTGTTGGGTGTACAAGGGCCACTGAAAGATAAGCCTTACATAGTGATGGCCGCCAGGGATGGTGGTGCTGTCCTTTTCCTATTGATTAATTGCTTAACTTACTTGCTACACTGTTAATGCTACACTTTATCGCTGGCTGGTGCTATAGCCTTTATCGACTCGTGCTGCTTTAGTATCGTACGTATCGTAGAATCACTGAAGAAGGCACATTCTCCCCTCACTCTTCCTCCTCCACTCTGGTACTTTGCTACAATTTTTTTCTTTAATTCTATCATGTTTGTCACTTTCTTTACCAAAGGGCTGCCACTATGAAGTTTCTTTGGGCCCATGGTGACTTATTTCAGTCACAATCAATAAACAAGCACTAAACACAATGAATTTATTGTGAAATGTTTGGATGAGCACGCAGGGTAATGTTCACTCAAGAATAAACAAAGCTAGACTGGCTCACGACACCTGCACGGGGAGGCGGACAGGTCTGGTATGCCGGCCGAAAGTCTGGACAAAATTAGGCCGAAAAAAGCGACCGAAACTCAAAGCGGCCGATACTCGGGGTCCCACTGTAATTGCCTTATGATTTATGTATACTTCTGAAAGAGCTAACGCTAATGAAACCAAGGAATACTTAGAAAGTTGGTTGTAGTAGGAATCATTAACATATAGTAACTTAAATTTATTTGCTGTTGGTATAGGTTCAGCAGTGTCAAAAAATTACCACTATATACTGTACCTTCGGACACTTTCATACTTCAGTACATCATACCAGTATGGGCATGGGAACGGAACAAGTAGAAATTTGGGTTTCCAGAGAGAGTGAAGTGTGGTGCAGGCGGGTCTATACTAGCGTATACACCATCATCTGTACGGCTCATACCTACAACATACAGATTCATTGCAATGACTGCTCAGTTGATTTTCCTACAAGTGAACCCATGATTAACCCTTAAACTGTCCACACGTAGATATACGTTCACTCACGTAGCTGACCGAGTATTTTGAGAAAAAAATAAATTTTTCTTTTTCTTTAAAATGAAGAGTGCATTTTGTTTGTCATTCCCACATTTTGTAATACTACACACACTGCACAGACCCATTCTCTAATCTCTAGGCAACTCAGGCTTATCGTGGCAAGGATAAAAGCATTTGAAAAAAACGTAGATCTACGTTCGGAGCAGTACGCGAGCAAACGTATATCTACGTGTGGACAGTTTAAGGGTTAAAGTTTAATGTAATGATTATGAAATAAGTTGCTTTGCATAGCAATATTCTCTGACCAGCATTTCAAGCTCTCGTGTAGGAGACAAAGAATGTTATCCATGGAGGCAGTAAAGGGGAATGTGTGAGAGTATAGTGGTACCAACATTCTTGTATAGGTGTGAAGCATTGGTTGTGAATGCTGCAGTGAGGAAGAGGTTGGAGGCAGTGGAGATCTGTCTGAGGGCAATGTGTGGTGTAAATATTATGCAGAGAATTCGCAGTTTGGAGATTAGGATAAAATACAGGGTTACTAAAAGCATTATCCAAAGGGCTGAGAGGAGAGACTGTTGAGGTGGTTTGGACATTTAGAGAGAAAGGAGCAAAACAGGATGACTTTGGTGTATAAATCTGTAGTGGAGGAAAGGCAGGGTAGAGGTTACCCTTGGAAAGGTTGAAGGGAGAGGGTAAAGATTTTGTAATTGTTAGAATCAAAAAATCAAAATCAGAGAAGGCAGATGGTTTCTGAAACTTGACAAGCTGTTGGAGTGTGAGCAAGGTAATGTTTATGAAAAGATTCAGGGAAACCAGTTAACAGGACTTGAGTCCTGAAGGTGGAAGTACAGTGCCTGTACTCTGAAGGTGGGGTGGGGATATTTGCAGTTTGAGGGGCATATGAACTGTAGTTCTGGCAAACCTCTGCCAAGACAGTAATAGTGAGTGATGGAGAAAGATTCTTCTTCTTTTTTTTTTTGGGGGGTCACCCTGCCTTGGTGGGGGTTGGCCAGTGTGTTAAAAAATATATAACATGCACAACAGAATGAGTAAATGTTTGGTATACTAAAACAAACAAACAAACAAATTTTATTTCATTGCAGGTTACATGGGTATCGGAAGTTACAATGTAAATTGAGTGCAAGGAGAGCCACTGACATGCCATGGCATTAGGGGCAGCTTATTCTAGTCCTTAAAAACTATGTACTTAATATTAGAGAAATTTATTGAGTTTATTCTAGTTAAAAATTATTTTCAAAATTACAATATGATGAAATTTTACTGTTTAAATTTTTATATGATGATATTAGATCTTAGATTGTTACAGGTGTTAAGATTCTTGAATGATAATATGGAATTGAGATTATCTTAAGGAAAATAACATTGAGCATTTTTGACATCAACTTATAATATGAGTAGGGGGTAACATAATAGTAACATATTATTAAAAATTGAGATTATCGTATAGGAAAGTAACAATGAGCATTTTTCAAAGTAGTTTATAGCATGATCATTTAGGTTTGGGTGAGTAGGTGGTTTTGAGTTGAGTCTTAAATTGATTATCAGACAAGATTATCTTAATATTTACTGGTAATGAATTCCAGATTCTGGGGCCCTTTATGTGCATAGAATTTTTACATAGGTTGATATGAACACGGGTATATCAAAAAGTGATCTGTGTCGTGTGTTGTGGTCATGGGTCCTATTAAAGTTGGTGA